>JAECWJ010000197.1:0-162164 GCA_018150375.1 Drosophila sturtevanti | reverse complement strand
CGAGCGTTAATCGACACTGGTTCGGAAGGCACCTTTGTGTCAGAAAGAATGTTTAGCCTGGTGAAACCCCCGTTTCGTGTCATTAACGCGCAAATCAGTGGCATTGCCAAATGCGTGGCGGCTCGCGCTCAAAAGCTGTGCCAATTGGAAGGAAATATCACGGGTATAGCCTTAGCCGAGCCCCACTTTAATCAGAGTTCCAGCATTGATTTGCTAATCGGTGTCGACCTTTTCCCCCAAATCCTAGGGAAAACGATCAAAAAGGACATATGCGGTTCTCTCGTCGGCCTTGAAACGATATTTGGGTGGGTTCTATGTGGACCCATGGCCAAGTCTCGCACTCCTTCGTCATCCATTCCGGTCGCAAGGGTCACTGTAGTCCCAAGCAACATAGAGATGGCCTATACCCGGAGGTCATCCAGCCCGGCCAAGCGGCATCCCGGGAATAAAAGTGTACACCTCTAGAAGGGACAAAAACCGAAGCCGACGCTCTTGTTTATTTCTCTGCCCAAGGCCCACACCATCACAGGGACTGGCCCCTATATAGTTCGAAGGGATTTGTCTTATTGGATTAGAAGCTCCACCCTCCCACAAACAGTTATTATTCTCTATACCTAAGACCTCAAATGGTCCTATATACGTAGGGTCTAACTTATGACCTACTTCGTAGGTCGTACTTTAGTAGTACTGTATCTCCTATTTCTATACTTATGTGATATTGTGTTGTCATAATATTTTTTATTTCTAGCTTTATTATTTTCTAGCGCTATTCTTGCTCTCTTATAGGCTATTTCTAATATAAACTTTACTTCTTGAGCGTAATCTTCTGTCTTATATAATGGTGTTATTTTATCTATTCTATTAAAATCTATCTGTCTTGGTAATCTACCGAAGAATGTTCGTATGCGCAATAATCATGAGACACCGAAGGTATTGTGCAGTAAGAATATGTGAAATATTGAATCCAAATATCCCAATCGGTTTTGTCGTCAGATATATATGAACGAATGTATTCATTGAATGTTCTATGTTTTCGTTCTATTGTACCTAATGTCTGGTGGTGGTGTGCAGAAGACGTTATGTTGTCTATCTTTATATATTTGCATAGGTCATTAATTATGGAGTTTTTATATTTTCAGAATAAAGGATTCAAATACGGCTTTGGCAACGTTTGTTGCACTTTTTTTGGAATTGGAAGTCGTTCAATCGCATTTTAACGTAAATACATATTTATTGCCATTCTCTGAGCGTGGTAGTGGACCTATAGTGTCTACTATCACTCAATCAAAAGCATGTATTGGTGTATTTTTAATAATAAGGGTCTTTGTGTGTTTTGTTAATTTAGATGTAAGGCATTTTTAACATTTATTAATGTACTCTTTGATATGAGTATCTTTTTACTTTGGCCAAAGTTTTTGTAATGCCTGTATGATCTCCTTGTATTTCGTCATTATGATATCTAAACAGCATCGCTTCTTGTTCTTTTTTATTATTTATTAGGGTCACCGGCTTGAATAGCGCTACTCTTAATATTTTCAATATTTCATTGCTCATATTTTTGAAAGATTTAATTGAAATTTGTTTAAAGATCTTTTCGCACGGTGCCACTTAGAGTTGGCTAATCTTAAGTATATAGGCTTGCTTTTCAAGTCATTGGAAGAATTGACCTAAGTCACGCTTCCCATCATTCTATGTTTCAAAAGTATGTATTGTTTCTTATTTGCAAGGCTACTACTTTTCGAACTTTGTCATTACAAATGACTTCATATACACTGGGCTTAGAAGCGTTGTTAAGTTTTTGCCTATGCAAATGTACTGTAGGATGTTCATATATTCAAATATGATTACAAATATATTGTACCACTTAGTTGCAATATAAATATACAAATCCAAGTACCATGCATTTTCGGTAACAAGATGCATAGGACTGAACAGTGCTTAGTCGGCATATTTAATAAGCGCAACGGCTCTGTCACCAAGTGAACATGATACGTCCTCTCTCCCCTGCGGCGACTCTTCGCCAGCCTATTACATATATAAGTATTTATACAAGTTAAATATTTGATAATTAAATCAAATAAAAAAAGAAGATATTTTATCTTTAGATTTTACGAACGTGTTGTTTTATTCGAAATAAATGTGCAACTGAATTTACTTAAACCAAATCTATCCTTAACAAGCTGTGGCTTAGCGGCAGCGACGTCGGCGGTGTCGTCGCTGTAGATCGATGGCGAGTTGGATAACGGGTGCAAAGCTTGTGAATGTCGAATTCGGCAGTTTTTGGCTGGCGCGTGCAGGAAGTAATGCAGACGTCAGGTCAGCACTTTGGTGCAACTCCCATCGGTCAGAGCAACGTGACTTCTTGGTCTTGAGAATTTTTTCGTTTCTAACTCCTCCTCCTCTAGTTTACACTCTTCAAGTGATTTGTTATAAGAATGGTATATCGTTAAATGGGATGTTTCGGCTTTCGATTTTCTTCATATTGGTCAGCGTTGGATCGTTTTTAGAGCCCATCTGTTTTTGGTCGAGTTGTAGGATAACCCCTTTTCCTTTTTTCTTTATCACTAGATGCAGTAGGAAACTGATGAGGATGGCGGTAATAAATATGGAGACAAGTGCTATTTTATTGGTTGTTGAATGCACTTGGATCTTTTGCATAACTTTAATGTTGTTGACATGTTATTCTTCGAGTGCTTTCAATGAGAGAATTCTGATACGTTCGTTTTCCATTGGTGTAATCTGTATTATGGGGCTTCTGGGTTTCACTACTGAAATCTCTATATCGCTGAATGTCTTCTGATTGATAGTTATGATTATGGCCTCTTAGTTTCTTTGCCTCCTTCTGCCATTCGACGGTTCCATTGAAGTCGCTTAACAGGATTAGTCCATCGTCGAGTTCTTCTACTTCTGGGACGTGGTCTGCGTTGCTAAAGTCGCACAGTGCTTGTTCTCCCCGAATTATCTTAGGAATACAACTATCTTTAGTTAAATTAACAATTTTTGTTTTATCGCAAATTTTTATATTGTTGTAATTTTTACAATTATTTGATATTCCATAGAGTTCTTCTTTACATTGAAATATTTCTTTATATTTGAGATTGATGATACTATTGTTCTTTATTACAGGTTTGATGATTGAATTTTTGCAGTCTATTTCTTCTAAATTAGCAATTTTTACAATGTACAAAAGTGTTGTTCCATTATGCAAAATGGAGACATCTGCGAATTCTAACATTTCTTCTATATTTAATGGTGGCATGTTACTTTCTTGAAACTTGTTACTGATAATTTGAATTTCTTTTTTCCTAGTAAAAAGGTATTTATTAAATTTAATTTGGCCCACTGTATGGCATATTTAATATTTATTATTTCTTCTTTTATTAACCTTATTTGGTTTTGAAAACTAACAGCTAGTTCATCCCCTACAAGTGAATCTTTTTTATGCTATTGGTTAGATAGTTTGAAATTTTTGTTAATTTATTGATTCTGCCTTCCAGTTGTTTATTAATGATTATCTGTTGGTCGTTATTATCTATTAGTTTGTTTAAATTGTCTGTTATCATTACTAAATCATTATTGTCCTGGCTACCTGCTATATATTTCCATGCTGGCCTAATATGTTGATTGCTCTGGTATGCCGATTCTGGTATATATGCCAATGTGCTGAAAGTAATCATTGCTTGTTATATTTCATGATGCAAGGTGTGGTATAAGGGGTTTGCTTTAAGATCTTGTTCTGTGAGTAATAGGAGATTGTCTAATGCTTCTTTAATTTGTCCAAATTGTATCACCTGTACTATTCGCGTTGTTGATATCTGTAGTTTCCCTATTCCTTTTATTATATTAACAGTTTGTGCGTCGGTGTAGTTTGATACGTCTAGGTGTCTTTTCGTTAATGTAGTCGTCATTGTAAGCAGTATTCTGTAAAATTTATAGATTTTTTATATTTCTCTTGTTACGTTTTTCCAGTTGTTGTTAGTAAAGTTGTGTTTTTATCTTCTTTGACTTTTTCTTTTCTGTACCTTGGTGACAATTTAGTTCCTAATCTATTATTAATTTTGACATATGTATATTTCTTGCCCTGGCGTGCATGTGCGAATTTGTTTTCGTTTTTTATCCTGATTCTGTAAATCTGTAGTTTGTTATACCCTTGCAGAGGGTATAATAAAATTGGTCAGATGTTTGTAACGCATAGAAATAATCGTTTCCGACCCCATAAAGTATATATATTCTTGATCAGTATCGAAAGCCGAGTCGATATGACCATGTCCGTCTGTCCGTCTGTCTGTTTCTTCGCGCTTTTTCGAACTTAAATTTTGAGCTACGTGAATAAAAGACATATCATTCTCTTCATTGATGATTTATCTAAATTAAGTTCGAGAACTGGTAGGATCGGACAACTATAAGTTATAGAAAAATAGGAAAGATCAGAGGTACCTCGGTCAAAATGAGAGTTGTTCAAAACAGTTCTTGTGAGAAAAACTTTTTTGTTTTTTAAGATATCTCAACCAAATTTGGCACATAGATGACAATTCTACTTTTACACCTTACCAGGTTTGTTTCAGATCGGATAATAAACACCGACATAAATCAATAAAATCAATAATCAACCCCCATCAGAAAAAGTATGTTTTTGTGAGAAAAACTTTTTTGTTTTTTAAGATATCTCAACCAAGTGATCAGATGAGAATTATACTTTTACATCATATCAGTAAGTTTGAATCAGATGGGATAATAAACACCGACATAAATCAATAAAATCAATGAATCAACCCCCATCAGCATCAGTATGTATGCATGTGCAGCCAATTAAATACGTTTATATTTGCTTTTATATATGCATACACAAACAACATACATGGAAACATACAAACATATATATATGCGAACACGTGTTTGAAAAAACTACAAGCTGAGTGCGAAACAGAAAGAGACGGAGAACTATTTGTATTGTGTTGTTGTTTTCTAGAATTCGTCAGAAACTTTAGAGAGCGAGAAGCTGGACGCTTGCAATGTATACCGAAATAGCGAGGCCGTGAATTATAAGACTCAATTATATAGCCAATATGTACCATCTGACCTGAAATATCGGAGATAATACGTATATATGTTTTGTACTGAAATGCTTTGGGAAGCAGCATATGAAATGTGTGAGCGAGATAGCATGCGCACGCATGTTGCTTTGTACCGAATGACGCATTAGTTTCGTTCACTGTTAGGAGTGAGCGAGAAAGCATGAATTTGCTGTTTTGGCTAATAAGAGAATTTTATGAAAAATTTTATTCAATTAATGAGGATTGCGAAGGAGTCTGTTTAAATGAAATATCCTTTTTTGGTACAGGGTATACTCCAAGTCGGCAGGGACGACTTGCTTACTTCATTTTATAATCAATAGATTTTTTTTGTTTAATTTGGTCAATGTTGTCCTGTCTTGATTTTTCTTTACAAATTTGGCATTGTTTGACTAATGCTTTTATTTTTTGTTTCATCTTGGGAAAGTAATGTGTTTCTGACAATTGCTTTTTATTTTCTAGTTCGTTACGATAAGCTCTATTGTGAATTTTAAGAATATTTTCGTCCTGTTCTGTTTCGTTAGTCAAGTCCTTTACTTGTGTCTGCGTGAATCTTAGTTTTATGTTTCTAAAGTGCTGGGGAAATATCTGTTGAATTTGGTTCATGATTTCTTCGGAGGTTATTATTCCGTTGATCACGGAAGGGTTTAGGTAATTTTTTAGTATTTCTATTAGGATTTTTTTCTCTTTTTTTTTCTTGTTTAGTTATCAAATGTCTGTGGAATGTTGGGAATGGGATTTGAAACTTATTATCGGTTCTATCGGATTTATCTATGAATATTTGATTCTTAAATGCATTGATCGGAACTTCGATACTGGGTATCAGGTTGTGGCTTGAGCTTTCTGCACTATATTGGAAGGATGCTATTGGGTATTGTAGGATGACTTCGTTAGACACTAGAGCGTTTTTAATTTTCTTGAAGGAATCTATGGCTTCTTGGTTAAGATTAATAAATTTTTTTGAAGACAGATTTTTGGACACTCGTCCATCTTCCCCTCTTAAAAGAGAGCTAAGTGGTTTTACTAACTTACCGAAATTTTTTATGAACCGTCTGTAAAAACTAGCCTGTCCAATAAATGATCGCAAGTCTTTAAGTAAGACAAGTAAACGAATTCTACATCTAGTTACGAACTAAATAAGCTAAGATAGAAGTTTTTAGTAAAGGAAGAGAGAGCTCAGAACTGATTACACTGTAAAGGCGGTTGTAATCAGAACAAAGGACTCGAAAAGGTTCATGCATAGCATAGTTAGTAGAACAGCGTGGAAGTGATAGAGGTATGAAATTTCTAGTAGGTCTACAAGGAACAGATAAAGCTACGCGGCTCAATAGCTCAGGCGAGTCTATATCACCATTAAGGAGCTTGTGGATGAAGATCACGCCAAGCATTACTCTACGGTTAGTTAGAGAAGGTAGGTTAAGTAAAAGAAGTCTACTAGAGTACGATGGTAAATTGATATTGCGATCCCAGTCCAGACCACGAAGAGCAAAGAGTAGGAACTGCTTTTGGACAGATTCAATTCTTGCTTGGTGTGAGTCATATTGAGGTGCCCATATGCAAGATCCATACTCAAGGATAGGACGGACCAATGAAGTAAAGAGAATTTTGGTTGTGTAAGGGTCATTAAATTCCTTTGACCATCTTTTTACAAACCCAAGAACTCCCATAGCTTTGCCGACAGTAGTGGAAATATGAGACTTAAAAGATAACTTTCGGTCCATAAGGACACCCAAGTCATTTATCTCATCGAGGCGTTTTAAAGGACTATTATTAAGAAAATATGTCACAATCTGTGGAGTATTTCTGAAAAAAGTTAATACACTACATTTTGAAGTATTGAGGTTAAGCAAGTTAAGTCCACACCAAGACTCGAAGTTGTGAAGGTCACATTGCAACCGAAATGGGGAGGCCATGTCCTTAAAACTAAGACAAATCTTAACGTCATCCGGATACATAAAGACTCGAGAGTGATTTATGACTGAGGGAAGATCGTTTATGAATAATGTGAAAAGCAAAGGTCCCAGATGACTGCGCTGAGGCACACCCGAAGTCACATGGATGGACCTAGAATATGAGGACTTGAAAAGAAACTTTTGAGTTCTTTTTGTCAGATATTCTCGAATCAAACAAAGTAAAGGGCTTGGAAAGCCAATATTACTTAACTTAAGAAGAAGAAGCGCATGATTCACAGAATCAAAAGCCTTACTGAAATCAGTGTAAACGACATCAGTTTGCCTTGCATTCTTAAATCCTTCGATCGTCAAAGATGTAAATTCTAATAGGTTATTGGTTGTAGATCTATGTTTCACAAACCCACGCTGAGTTGGTGAAATAAAAGAGCTACAGAAATGTTGCAATTGAGAAGTAATTATCTTTTCAAACGCTTTAGGAATAGCGGACAGAGATACCCCTATAATTCGTTGCATCGGATTTCCTACCATTCTTATAAAGAGGAATGATATAGGATTTCTTCCAAATAGATGGAAAAGTTGAAGAGTTAACGGACAATTCAAAAAGTTTTAAAATTGGCTTACATAGAGCCTCTGCGCAAAATCTGAGTACACAGCCTGGTATCCCATCGGGGCCAGGAGAGTACACTGGTTTTACTAAATTAAGCACGCTAAGTAACGAACTTTCATCAATCAAAGGATTATAGATACAATTAGACGTTTTCAACTGGTAGGAGGAATAAGTTGTTTTAAAAAAATCAGCAAACAAATCAGCAATTTCTTGATCAGTGTCCGCTGTACTATTTTCAAAAGAAATTCGGGATGGAAGGACAGATGTCTTACGTTTAGAATTGACAAAGTTATAGAATAATTTCGGATTTTGTGAGAACTCAAATTTGCAACGCTGAAGGTAGTTCTTATAACATTGCGTGTTAAGCCTCATAAAATCCGAGCGTGCGACTATATAACGAGCGAAATCAGAGGGACGACATGATTTCTTGTACTTTTTATAATATCTCGATTTCACGTTCTTTAAGTTAGATAACTCACGAGAAAACCAGGGGGGTCGATGAGACAACACTGGCATCCTGCATGGGACACAAACCCTAAGAAGCGAATCGAGAGTATTGTAAAAAATAGAAATAGCTAGATCCATGTCAATTGTATAAAGGGGACCAATCTGTTGAAAGAATAAGCTCATTCAAATTAAGAAAGTTGGCTTTATGGCTTTGTCTTAACACCAACAATTGGTGCTCGAAAAGGTAGATCAATAGTCAATTCTAAAGTAGGGTGAAATTTATCTTCCGGGAGGACTAGAGGTCAGTTCTAGAAACAACGCAGTTGGAAGAATCAATCACAAATATCAGATCCAAAGATCTTCCATTCTTATTACGGACAGAGTTTATCTGGGCCAAGGATAATTCAAAAAGGCCATCAATAATCAAATGTGACGTAGAAGGAAGCAACGAAGCAGATTCATCTGAAGGTGAACATTGAATTTCTGGCAAATTAAAATCACCAAGAGCAATTAAGATGTCACTATCTGATAGCAAAGAAGAAACATATTAAATTGACTCTAGATGTTTGTTATATACTGACGTGTTGGATTGTGGCGGAATGTAGGAACATGTTACGTAAGCGAAAACGACTTGAGTCTAACCTTAGCTCCAACAAACACGATTTGCTGAAATTCAGGAGAATGAATAATATCAGAGAGTAAGGTAGAGTCAACTGCTATCAAAACTCCTCCACCTACGCGATTGGTCCGATCACGCCTAAAAATTGAAAATTTTGAAGAAAGAACAGATGCATCGCTAATATCAGGTTTTAACCATGTCTCTGTAAAAGCTAAAATATTAAAATCAAATACTAAACTATCTAGATATAGTCTAGGAAGCTTAGATTTAAGTCCTCTTACATTCTGATAGGCCAGACAAAGGGACGAAATTAGTTTTTTGAACCACCAGCAGATGCTGATGGTCCGACAGAAGTTCAAGAGGCGGGGATAGAAAGCCTAACCGGATCTCGAGTTTTCTTTTTGGCCGTGTACTCTTTAACTAAAATGTGATCCGGCCAAAAACTGTTACTGCAAATACAGTCAAACAGTTCGACCGGGACACTAATCTTAAAAGAAGAGATCTCTCTTGAATAATTAAATTTAATTTTTTCCACCGATATTTTGTTGGCTTGAACTTTTGTCTTAATGAAAGCTAAGACGTCATCCGACGAATGTTCGGGATCAAGCCTAGAAATAAGTATGTGTTTCTTCGGAGGAACACCTGTTAGGGGTCTACGGAGACCAGACATGGGATCCACCACGGCATTTATACCGCAGCAGATTCAATGAGAGTGTCCGTATGTAGGCCTCTGACAGGATCCCTATTGGCAATATTCCCTATGTTGGATATATGCCCAGACATATCAGAAACTACAGCTTTATTCGCCTGTAAAGGGAGACCATTTCCTGGAGAAATAGAAATAGTCTCATCTTTCCGATCGCCTTGCGGAATGAAATAAGCTGCGGTGGGTTTGGTTGTAGCAATGGAGAATGTGGTGCTCTGGCCGAGTTCAAATTGGGGACAGGCAGATGCATGGAAGGATTCCGCGCACTGTTTTTTTTACGCTTTGGATACTCATTCAACAACTTATAATTGTTGAATTCTGCTTCCATAGCGTTAAACTCATCACAGAGCTTACGAAAACCAGTGGACAGTTTTTTGAATCCATCCCTGGTCTGCCTCATGAAAACCCTCATTTCAATTTTGACTTCTCGGCATGAGTCACAGCCCTATTTAAGCCCCTTACGTGCTCCAAACTATCCCTTACCTTGGCTGTGTAGCCCGCACATTTAACATGCATGACATTATTATACAGCCAACATGAGAGAAATACGTTATGGGGTGCAGGGGGGTGCAAACATTTTAATAAAAAAATAAAAATGTAAATTGGTAAAGAATAAAATAAAAGGCCAAAGAAAAAACTCACTCAGTAGTTGGAGCAAATTCGACACTTGGGTCAAACTTGCAGAAAAAATAGAAAGAAACTAAGAGAAAACACGCACACGTATCACACGAGATAGAAAATAGATCAGAGCGCGAGGAAAAGAAAAAAGGTAAAGAGCGGGAGAGCCACAAACACTGCACAAGCAATATCAATGCGTGGGCGAGAACGCGAGAGCAACTTGCAACGGTAAAGATTACACAAGATCAAAAGCAAATATAAAAAAGCGCAACATGATATAAAATCTTTGTTGTTGTGTGAAGAATAATTTTAATATATTGTTTTGTTTTTGCGTTTGTAAGTAACAAAATAGCAACAAAAGCGATGAAAGGAGAAACACCGAATTTTAAAACAAGAATTTAAAATAATCGCGATTTTGTATTGGCGGAAACAGTAAGTGTTAGCAAGAGCTCAGGAAAACACGTTTATCCTCGAGGAAGTGAAGTCGAAATATGTTATGATTGCAATTTTATCAGGGTTGGTCTCAACGCCTTTATTTGAAATGATAAAGCCGAGAAACTCTACTTTGTCTTTTGTAACGGTGTTGACTGCTTCAGGTCTCTTTTCTTTGATAGGTATGCAGATATTATTATACCCTTGCAGAGGGTATAATAAAATTGGTCAGATGTTTGTAACGCATAGAAATAATCGTTTCCGACCCCATAAAGTATATATATTCTTGATCAGTATCGAAAGCCGAGTCGATATGACCATGTCCGTCTGTCCGTCTGTCCGGCTGTCTGTTTCTTCGCGCTTTTTCGAACTTAAATTTTGAGCTACGTGAATAAAAGACATATCATTCTCTTCATTGATGATTTATCTAAATTAAGTTCGAAAACTGGTAGGATCGGACAACTATAAGTTATAGAAAAATAGGAAAGATCAGAGGTACCTCGGTCAAAATGTGAGTTGTTCAAAACAGTTCTTGTGAGAAAAACTTTTTTATACCCTTGCAGAGGGTATATTAATTTTGGTCAGAAGTTTGCAACGCACAGAAGGAAGCATCTCCGACTATATAAAGTATATATATTCTTGATCAGCATGAATAGCCGAGTCGATATGACCATGTCCGTCTGTCCGTCTGTCCGTCTGTCCGTCTGTCTGGATCAACAACTTCTCCTCCGAGACCATAAGAGCTACAGAGCTGAGATTTTCAGCATAGGCTCCTTTTTGCTGCTTTTTGCATTGTATATCTCGGAATCATCCCGATCGGACGACTATATCATATAGCTCCCATAGGAACGATCGGTCAGGAATAAGCTTTATCCTCAATAACTCTGTTGTTTTTTAACCGAATGCCACGAAATTTGATATTTATGAGTTTAATATGCTTCTTGATACTTCAACCAAGTTTGATCAGAATCGGACGACTATATCATATAGCTCCCATAGGAACGATCGGTCATAAATAAGGATTATCCTCAATAACTGTTGTTTTTCAACCGAATGCCACGAAATTTGATATTTATGAGTTTAATATGCTTCTTGATACTTCAACCAAGTTTGATCAGAATCGGACGACTATATCATATAGCTCCCATAGGAACGATCGGTCATGAATAAGGCTTATCCTCAATAACTCTGCTGTTTTTCAACCGAATGCCACGAAATTTGATATTTTTGAGTTTAATATGCTTCTTGATACTTCAACCAAGTTTGATCTGAATCGGACGACTATATCATATAGCTCCCATAGGACCGATCGGTCATGAATAAGGCTTATCCTCAATAACTGTTGTTTTTCAACCGAATGCCACGAAATTTGATATTTATGAGTTTAATATGCTTCTTGATACTTCAACCAAGTCTGATCAGAATCGGTTGGCTATATCATATAGCTGCTATAGGAACAATCGGTACAAAAAAAAATTTTGTATGAAAAATTTTTTTCCTCAAGCTCAAAATATTGAATTTGTAAATTTGGTATGTTTAATTTACAATAATGCTTCTGGTGAATTATATAGAGAAAATCTGCAAGGGTATACGAACTTCGGCACGGCCGAAGTTAGTCCATCTTTCTAGTTGTTTTTTAAGATATCTCAACCAAATTTGGCACATAGATGACAATTCTACTTTTACACCTTACCAGGTTTGATTCAGATCGGATAATAAACACCGACATAAATCAATAAAATCAATAATCAACCCCCATCAGAAAAAGTATGTTTTTGTGAGAAAAACTTTTTTGTTTTTTAAGATATCTCAACCAAATTTGGTGATCAGATGAGAATTTTAGTTTTACATCATATCAGTAAGTTTGAATCAGATCGGATAATAAACACCGACATAAATCAATAAAATCAATGAATCAACCCCCATCAGCATCAGTATGTATGCATGTGCAGCCAATTAAATACGTTTATATTTGCTTTTATATATGCATACACAAACAACATACATGGAAACATACAAACATACATACATACATATATGCGAACACGTGTTTGAAAAAACTACAAGCTGAGTGCGAAACAGAAAGTGACGGAGAACTATTTGTATTGTGTTGTTGTTTTCTAGAATTCGTCAGAAACTTTAGAGAGCGAGAAGCTGGACGCTTGCAATGTATACCGAAATAGCGAGGCCGTGAAATATAAGTTTGGTAGCGCAATGGGTAGAGATCGATTCTAGAAATGACGTAAGCGGAGGTTCAAATCCGGCCGTTGGCAAACTCGAATTTTTTCTTACTGTTTCTTTTTTTGGTTCAAATTTTTTTTAAACTTTATATTTCCAATTTTTAAAATATCTTGAATCCGATATGACGGAGAAAGTAATCAATTAATTTGCAAGGGTATACAAACTTCGGCGCGGCCGAAGTTAGCTTCTTTGATATTTTTTTATAATCAATAGATTTTTGCTGCTTTGGATAACAGCGTCTAGTTCCCTTAGGCTGTCGTTGGAAAAATTTTACTTTAATGTCTGATCTATTAAAAAGGTTACCGAACTTGTGGTGTGTGATTTTAATATTCCCGCCGACTGTAATGGCTTCGAAGGGTTTTTTGTTTGGAATAGCATTGTCTATAAATTTAGGATGAATGTAGTTTCTATTTGATCCTGTATCTATTAATATTTTTAAAATTTTCCCGCTCCTCATCTTATATTCAATATAAGGAAGAGAGGAGCTTCTCATTCTAAAAAATTTATGTCCGAAAATTCGGGTTGGTTGTAGTCTGTGTGTTCTGTCTGTTCGCTATATTCTACTGAAGTTTGTCCAGTATCTGTTTGTTCTTCGTATTGTGAGATTGTTTGTTCATATTTTTGCATGGTCGGGTAATTGTCAGTGGTTTCTATTTCGAATAATCCTTCTTCACTCGTCTGAATGTTGAAGTTTCGCTGTCTTTTATCAGGTTCATTTGTTGGGTCTGGAGGTCGTTTCCCTGCCACAAAGTTAGGTCTATTTATATAGTTCACCATTCTGGTGCGTATGGAAGGGTCTACGTCCATTGGTTCATGACGCGGCTGAGGCTTTGGTGCCAATGGGCGAGGAGGAGCAAATATTTGCTAAGTCGGATAATGAGGAGTCCTCTACTCGGGAATCCTGCGATCGTACTTCGAAAGAGCTTCCTGCGGCCGGGCCTTACAAGAATTGTCATCCACCGTTGGGCAGTAGAACAATTAAGTTCTGTTTGCCTTGTGAGTTAAAAAACCGACCGTTAAAATTAATTGACGCGAGTTGCACTAGTTTTTTGTTCACTTTTAACCGACGAGGTGCGCGTAGAATCGTTTTGCGCTTTTTCACACTTGCTAGTCCCTGCTCGGGCGCCAGTTAAATATTTGATACTTAAATCAAATAAAAAAAAGAAGATATTTTATCTTTAGATTTTACGAACGTGTTGTTTTATTCGAAATAAATGTGCAACTGAATTTACTTAAACCAAATCTATCCCTAACAAGCTGTGGCTTAGCGGCAGCGACGTCGGCGGTGTCGTCGCTGTAGATCGATGGCCTGTTGGGTAACGGGTGCAAAGCTTGTGAATGTCGAATTCGGCAGTTTTTGGCTGGCGCGTGCAGGAAGTAATGCAGACGTCAGGTCAGCACTTTGGTGCAACTCCCATCGGTCAGAGCAACGTGACTTCTTGGTCTTGAGAATTTTTTCGTTTCTAACTCCTCCTCCTCTAGTTTACACTCCTCAAGTGATTTGTTATAAGAATGGTATATCGTTAAATGGGATGTTTCGGCTTTCGATTTTCTTCTTATTGGTCAGCGTTGGATCGTTTTTAGAGCCCATTTGTTTTTGGTCGAGTTGTAGGATGACCCTTTTCCCTTTTTTCTTTATCACTAGATGCAGTAGGAAACTGATGAGGATGGCGGTAATAAATATGGAGACAAGTGCTATTTTATTGGTTGTTGAATGCACTTGGATCTTTTGCATAACTTTAATGTTGTTGACATGTTATTCTTCGAGTGCTTTCAATGAGAGAATTCTGATACGTTCGTTTTCCATTGGTGTAATCTGTATTATGGGGCTTCTGGGTTTCACTACTGAAATCTCTATATCGCTGAATGTCTTCTGATTGATAGTTATGATTATGGCCTCTTAGTTTCTTTGCCTCCTTCTGCCATTCGACGGTTCCATTGAAGTCGCTTAACAGGATTAGTCCATCGTCGAGTTCTTCTACTTCTGGGACGTGGTCTGCGTTGCTAAAGTCGCACAGTGCTTGTTCTCCCCGAATTATCTTAGGAATACAACTATCTTTAGTTAATTTAACAATTTTTGTTTTATCGCAAATTTTTATATTGTTGTAATTTTTACAATTATTTGATATTCCATAGAGTTCTTCTTTACATTGAAATATTTCTTTATATTTGAGATTGATGAT
Organism: Drosophila sturtevanti; assembly: GCA_018150375.1. Taxonomy (NCBI): domain Eukaryota; kingdom Metazoa; phylum Arthropoda; class Insecta; order Diptera; family Drosophilidae; genus Drosophila; species Drosophila sturtevanti. The sequence goes on along the minus strand of JAECWJ010000197.1, from coordinate 147,326 downwards.
ACTATTGTTCTTTATTACAGGTTTGATGATTGAATTTTTGCAGTCTATTTCTTCTAAATTAGCAATTTTTACAATGTACAAAAGTGTTGTTCCATTATGCAAAATGGAGACATCTGCGAATTCTAACATTTCTTCTATATTTAATGGTGGCATGTTACTTTCTTGAAACTTGTTACTGATAATTTGAATTTCTTTTTTTCCTAGTAAAAAGGTATTTATTAAATTTAATTTGGCCCACTGTATGGCATATTTAATATTTATTATTTCTTCTTTTATTAACCTTATTTGGTTTTGAAAACTAACAGCTAGTTCATCCCCTACAAGTGAATCTTTTTTATGCTATTGGTTAGATAGTTTGAAATTTTTGTTAATTTATTGATTCTGCCTTCCAGTTGTTTATTAATGATTATCTGTTGGTCGTTATTATCTATTAGTTTGTTTAAATTGTCTGTTATCATTACTAAATCATTATTGTCCTGGCTACCTGCTATATATTTCCATGCTGGCCTAATATGTTGATTGCTCTGGTATGCCGATTCTGGTATATATGCCAATGTGCTGAAAGTAATCATTGCTTGTTATATTTCATGATGCAAGGTGTGGTATAAGGGGTTTGCTTTAAGATCTTGTTCTGTGAGTAATAGGAGATTGTCTAATGCTTCTTTAATTTGTCCAAATTGTATCACCTGTACTATTCGCGTTGTTGATATCTGTAGTTTCCCTATTCCTTTTATTATATTAACAGTTTGTGCGTCGGTGTAGTTTGATACGTCTAGGTGTCTTTTCGTTAATGTAGTCGTCATTGTAAGCAGTATTCTGTAAAATTTATAGATTTTTTATATTTCTCTTGTTACGTTTTTCCAGTTGTTGTTAGTAAAGTTGTGTTTTTATCTTCTTTGACTTTTTCTTTTCTGTACCTTGGTGACAATTTAATTCCTAATCTATTATTAATTTTGACATATGTATATTTCTTGCCCTGGCGTGCATGTGCGAATTTGTTTTCGTTTTTATCCTGATTCTGTAAATCTGTAGTTTGTTATACCCTTGCAGAGGGTATAATAAAATTGGTCAGATGTTTGTAACGCATAGAAATAATCGTTTCCGACCCCATAAAGTATATATATTCTTGATCAGTATCGAAAGCCGAGTCGATATGACCATGTCCGTCTGTCTGTTTCTTCGCGCTTTTTCGAACTTAAATTTTGAGCTACGTGAATAAAAGACATATCATTCTCTTCATTGATGATTTATCTAAATTAAGTTCGAAAACTGGTAGGATCGGACAACTATAAGTTATAGAAAAATAGGAAAGATCAGAGGTACCTCGGTCAAAATGAGAGTTGTTCAAAACAGTTCTTGTGAGAAAAACTTTTTTGTTTTTTAAGATATCTCAACCAAATTTGGCACATAGATGACAATTCTACTTTTACACCTTACCAGGTTTGATTCAGATCGGATAATAAACACCGACATAAATCAATAAAATCAATAATCAACCCCCATCAGAAAAAGTATGTTTTTGTGAGAAAAACTTTTTTGTTTTTTAAGATATCTCAACCAAATTTGGTGATCAGATGAGAATTATACTTTTTACATCATATCAGTAAGTTTGAATCAGATCGGATAATAAACACCGACATAAATCAATAAAATCAATGAATCAACCCCCATCAGCATCAGTATGTATGCATGTGCAGCCAATTAAATACGTTTATATTTGCTTTTATATATGCATACACAAACAACATACATGGAAACATACAAACATACATACATACATATATGCGAACAAGTGTTTGAAAAAACTACATGCTGAGTGCGAAACAGAAAGAGACGGAGAACTATTTGTATTGTGTTGTTGTTTTCTAGAATTCGTCAGAAACTTTAGAGAGCGAGAAGCTGGACGCTTGCAATGTAGACCGAAATAGCGAGGCCGTGAATCATAAGTTTGGTAGCGCAATGGGTAGAGATCGATTCTAGAAATGACGTAAACGGAGGTTCAACTCAAACTCGAATTTTTTCTTACTGTTTCTTTTTTTGGTTCAAATTTTTTTTAAATTTTATATTTCCAATTTTTAAAATATCTTGAATCCAATATGACGGAGAAAGTAATCAATTAATCTGCAAGGGTATACAAACTTCGGCACGGCCGAAGTTAGCTTCTTTGATATTTTTTTATAATCAATAGATTTTTTTTGTTTAATTTGGTCAATGTTGTCCTGTCTTGATTTTTCTTCTTTACAAATTTGGCATTGTTTGACTAATGCTTTTATTTTTTGTTTCATCTTGGGAAAGTAATGTGTTTCTGACAATTGCTTTTTATTTTCTAGTTCGTTACGATAAGCTCTATTGTGAATTTTAAGAATATTTTCGTCCTGTTCTGTTTCGTTAGTCAAGTCCTTTACTTGTGTCTGCGTGAATCTTAGTTTTATGTTTCTAAAGTGCTGGGGAAATATCTGTTGAATTTGGTTCATGATTTCTTCGGAGGTTATTATTCCGTTGATCACGGAAGGGTTTAGGTAATTTTTTAGTATTTCTATTAGGGTTTTTTTCTCTTTTTTTTTCTTGTTTAGTTATCAAATGTCTGTGGAATGTTGGGAATGGGATTTGAAACTTATAATCGGTTCTATCGGATTTGTCTATGAATATTTGATTCTTAAATGCATTGATCGGAACTTCGATACTGGGTATCAGGTTGTGGCTTGAGCTTTCTGCACTATATTGGAAGGATGCTATTGGGTATTGTAGGATGACTTCGTTAGACACTAGAGCGTTTTTAATTTTCTTGAAGGAATCTATGGCTTCTTGGTTAAGATTAATAAATTTTTTTGAAGAAAGATTTTTGGACACTTGTCCATCTTCCCCTCTTAAAAGAGAGCTAAGTGGTTTTACTAACTTACCGAAATTTTTTATGAACCGTCTGTAAAAACTAGCCTGTCCAATAAATGATCGCAAGTCTTTAAGTAAGACAAATAAACGAATTCTACATCTAGTTACGAACTTATAAAGAGGAATGATATATGATTTCTTCCAAATAGATGGAAAAGTTGAAGAGTTAACGGACAATACAAAAAGTTTTCAAATTGGCTTACATAGAGCCTCTGCGCAAAATCTGAGTACACAGCCTGGTATCCCATCGGGGCCAGGAGAGTACACTGGTTTTACTAAATTAAGCACGCTAAGTAACGAACTTTCATCAATCAAAGGAGGAATAAGTTGTTTTAAAAAAATCAGCAAACAAATCAGCAATTTCTTGATCAGTGTCCGCTGTATTATTTTCAAAAGAAATTCGGGATGGAAGGACGGACGTCTTACGTTTAGAATTGACAAAGTTATAGAATAATTTCGGATTTTGTGAGAACTCAAATTTGCAACGCTGAAGGTAGTTCTTATAACATTGCGTGTTAAGCCTCATAAAATCCGAGCGTGCGACTATATAACGAGCGAAATCAGAGGGACGACATGATTTCTTGTACTTTTTATAATATCTCGATTTCACGTTCTTTAAGTTAGATAACTCACGAGAAAACCAGGGGGGTCGATGAGACAACACTGGCATCCTGCATGGGACACAAACCCTAAGAAGCGAATCGAGAGTATTGTAAAAAATAGAAATAGCTAGATCCATGTCAATTGTATAAAGGGGACCAATCTGTTGAAAGAATAAGCTCATTCAAATTAAGAAAGTTGGCTTTATGGCTTTGTCTTAACACCAACAATTGGTGCTCGAAAAGGTAGATCAATAGTCAATTCTAAAGTAGGGTGAAATTTATCTTCCGGGAGGACTAGAGGTCAGTTCTAGAAACAACGCAGTTGGAAGAATCAATCACAAATATCAGATCCAAAGATCTTCCATTCTTATTACGGACAGAGTTTATCTGGGCCAAGGATAATTCAAAAAGGCCATCAATAATCAAATGTGACGTAGAAGGAAGCAACGAAGCAGATTCATCTGAAGGTGAACATTGAATTTCTGGCAAATTAAAACACCAAGAGCAATTAAGATGTCACTATCTGATAGCAAAGAAGAAACATATTAAATTGACTCTAGATGTTTGTTATATACTGACGTGTTGGATTGTGGCGGAATGTAGGAACATGTTACGTAAGCGAAAACGACTTGAGTCTAACCTTAGCTCCAACAAACACGATTTGCTGAAATTCAGGAGAATGAATAATATCAGAGAGTAAGGTAGAGTCAACTGCTATCAAAACTCCTCCACCTACGCGATTGGTCCGATCACGCCTAAAAATTGAAAATTTTGAAGAAAGAACAGATGCATCGCTAATATCAGGTTTTAACCATGTCTCTGTAAAAGCTAAAATATTAAAATCAAATACTAAACTATCTAGATATAGTCTAGGAAGCTTAGATTTAAGTCCTCTTATATTCTGATAGGCCAGACAAAGGGACGAAATTAGTTTTTTGAACCACCAGCAGATGCTGATGGTCCGACAGAAGTTCAAGAGGCGGGGATAGAAAGCCTAACCGGATCTCGAGTTTTCTTTTTGGCCGTGTACTCTTTAACTAAAATGTGATCCGGCCAAAAACTGTTACTGCAAATACAGTCAAACAGTTCGACCGGGACACTAATCTTAAAAGAAGAGATCTCTCTTGAATAATTAAATTTAATTTTTTCCACCGATATTTTGTTGGCTTGAACTTTTGTCTTAATGAAAGCTAAGACGTCATCCGACGAATGTTCGGGATCAAGCCTAGAAATAAGTATGTGTTTCTTCGGAGGAACACCTGTTAGGGGTCTACGGAGACCAGACATGGGATCCACCACGGCATTTATACCGCAGCAGATTCAATGAGAGTGTCCGTATGTAGGCCTCTGACCTATTGGCAATATTCCCTATGTTGGATATATGCCCAGACATATCAGAAACTACAGCTTTATTCGCCTGTAAAGGAGACCATTTCCTGGAGAAATAGAAATAGTCTCATCTTTCCGATCGCCTTGCGGAATGAAATAAGCTGCGGTGGGTTTGGTTGTAGCAATGGAGAATGTGGTGCTCTGGCCGAGTTCAAATTGGGGACAGGCAGATGCATGGAAGGATTCCGCGCACTGTTTTTTTTACGCTTTGGATACTCATTCAACAACTTATAATTGTTGAATTCTGCTTCCATAGCGTTAAACTCATCACAGAGCTTACGAAAACCAGTGGACAGTTTTTTGAATCCATCCCTGGTCTGCCTCATGAAAACCCTCATTTCAATTTTGACTTCTCGGCATGAGTCACAGCCCTATTTAAGCCCCTTACGTGCTCCAAACTATCCCTTACCTTGGCTGTGTAGCCCGCACATTTAACATGCATGACATTATTATACAGCCAACATGAGAGAAATACGTTATGGGGTGCAGGGGGTGCAAACATTTTAATAAAAAAATAAAAATGTAAATTGGTAAAGAATAAAATAAAAGGCCAAAGAAAAAACTCACTCAGTAGTTGGAGCAAATTCGACACTTGGGTCAAACTTGCAGAAAAAATAGAAAGAAACTAAGAGAAAACACGCACACGTATCACACGAGATAGAAAATAGATCAGAGCGCGAGCAAAAGAAAAAAGGTAAAGAGCGGGAGAGCCACAAACACTGCACATGCAATATCAATGCGTGGGCGAGAACGCGAGAGCAACTTGCAACGGTAAAGATTACACAAGATCAAAAGCAAATATAAAAAAGCGCAACATGATATAAAATCTTTGTTGTTGTGTGAAGAATAATTTTAATATATTGTTTTGTTTTTGCGTTTGTAAGTAACAAAATAGCAACAAAAGCGATGAAAGGAGAAACACCGAATTTTAAAACAAGAATTTAAAATAATCGCGATTTTGTATTGGCGGAAACAGTAAGTGTTAGCAAGAGCTCAGGAAAACACGTTTATCCACGAGGAAGTGAAGTCGAAATATGTTATGATTGCTATTTTATCAGGGTTGGTCTCAACGCCTTTATTTGAAATGATAAAGCCGAGAAACTCTACTTTGTCTTTTGTAACGGTGTTGACTGCTTCAGGTCTCTTTTCTTTGATAGGTATGCAGATATTATTATACCCTTGCAGAGGGTATAATAAAATTGGTCAGATGTTTGTAACGCATAGAAATAATCGTTTCCGACCCCATAAAGTATATATATTCTTGATCAGTATCGAAAGCCGAGTCGATATGACCATGTCCGTCTGTCCGTCTGTCCGGCTGTCTGTTTCTTCGCGCTTTTTCGAACTTAAATTTTGAGCTACGTGAATAAAAGACATATCATTCTCTTCATTGATGATTTATCTAAATTAAGTTCGAAAACTGGTAGGATCGGACAACTATAAGTTATAGAAAAATAGGAAAGATCAGAGGTACCTCGGTCAAAATGTGAGTTGTTCAAAACAGTTCTTGTGAGAAAAACTTTTTTGTTTTTTAAGATATCTCAACCAAATTTGGCACATAGATGACAATTCTACTTTTACAACTTACCAGGTTTGATTCAGATCGGATAATAAACACCGACATAAATCAATAAAATCAATAATCAACCCCCATCAGAAAAAGTATGTTTTTGTGAGAAAAACTTTTTTGTTTTTTAAGATATCTCAACCAAATTTGGTGATCAGATGAGAATTATACTTTTACATCATATCAGTAAGTTTGAATCAGATCGGATAATAAACACCGACATAAATCAATAAAATCAATGAATCAACCCCCATCAGCATCAGTATGTATGCATGTGCAGCCAATTAAATACGTTTATATTTGCTTTTATATATGCATACACAAACAACATACATGGAAACATACAAACATACATACATACATATATGCGAACAAGTGTTTGAAAAAACTACATGCTGAGTGCGAAACAGAAAGAGACGGAGAACTATTTGTATTGTGTTGTTGTTTTCTAGAATTCGTCAGAAACTTTAGAGAGCGAGAAGCTGGACGCTTGCAATGTATACCGAAATAGCGAGGCCGTGAATCATAAGTTTGGTAGCGCAATGGGTGGAGATCGATTCTAGAAATGACGTAAGCGGAGGTTCAAATCCGGCCGTTGGCAAACTCGAATTTTTTCTTACTGTTTCTTTTTTTGGTTCAAATTTTTTTTAAATTTTATATTTCCAATTTTTAAAATATCTTGAATCCAATATGACGGAGAAAGTAATCAATTAATCTGCAAGGGTATACAAACTTCGGCACGGCCGAAGTTAGCTTCTTTGATATTTTTTTATAATCAATAGATTTTTGCTGCTTTGGATAACAGCGTCTAGTTCCCTTAGGCTGTCGTTGGAAAAATTTTACTTTAATGTCTGATCTATTAAAAAGGTTACCGAATTTGTGGTGTGTGATTTTAATATTCCCGCCGACTGTAATGGCTTCGAAGGGTTTTTTGTTTGGAATAGCATTGTCTATAAATTTAGGATGAATGTAGTTTCTATTTGATCCTGTATCTATTAATATTTTTAAAATTTTCCCGCTCCTCATCTTACATTCAATATAAGGAAGAGAGGAGCTTCACATTCTAAAAAATTTATGTCCGAAAATTCGGGTTGGTTGTAGTCTGTGTGTTCTGTCTGTTCGCTATATTCTACTAAAGTTTGTCCAGTATCTGTTTGTTCTTCGTGTTGTGAGATTGTTTGTTCATATTTTTGCATGGTCGGGTAATTGTCAGTGGTTTCTATTTCGAATAATCCTTCTTCACTCGTCTGAATGTTGAAGTTTCGCTGTCTTTTATCAGGTTCATTTGTTGGGTCTGGAGGTCGTTTCCCTGCCACAAAGTTAGGTCTATTTATATAGTTCACCATTCTTGTGCGTATGGAAGGGTCTACGTCCATTGGTTCAGGACGCGGCTGAGGCTTTGGTGCCAATGGGCGAGGAGGAGCAAATATTTGCTGAGTCGGATAATGAGGAGTCCTCTACTCGGGAATCCTGCGATCGTACTTCGAAAGAGCTTCCTGCGGCCGGGCCTTACAAGAATTGTCATCCACCTTTGGGCAGTAGAACAATTAAGTTCTGTTTGCCTTGTGAGTTAAAAAACCGACCGTTAAAATTAATTGACGCGAGTTGCACTAGTTTTTTGTTCACTTTTAACCGACGAGGTGCGCGTAGAATCGTTTTGCTCTTTTGTCACACTTGCCAGTCCCTGCTCGGGCGCCAGTTAAATATTTGATACTTAAATCAAATAAAAAAAAAGAAGATATTTTATCTTTAGATTTTACGAACGTGTTGTTTTATTCGAAATAAATGTGCAACTGAATTTACTTAAACCAAATCTATCCCTAACAAGCTGTGGCTTAGCGGCAGCGACGTCGGCGGTGTCGTCGCTGTAGATCGATGGCCTGTTGGGTAACGGGTGCAAAGCTTGTGAATGTCGAATTCGGCAGTTTTTGGCTGGCGCGTGCAGGAAGTAATGCAGACGTCAGGTCAGCACTTTGGTGCAACTCCCATCGGTCAGAGCAACGTGACTTCTTGGTCTTGAGAATTTCTTCGTTGCTAACTTACATAGCAGACTGCTCCTCTGATGGCGTCACTAGTAGCGCAGTCTCGCGGCCTTTAGCTGTATAAGACAAATGCTAGACAATTGAGAAATAATAAATAATAAGGCGCAGATAAGCAAAGACATGCTTTGCCTGCCAAAAAAAACAAATTTTCAATTATAAATGTGTAACATTACATGGCGACTGTTCAGTTATCATGACTAACGTTACACTACTTGTACATTTCCTGCACAGGAATTTTTCTGTTTATTCCACAGTAATGTCATATTCCTCTAATTCTAGTCTCATGCGTATTAATTTTGAACTTGGGTTAACCATTGAAAAAAGGTATGTTAATGATCTGTGGTCTGTTTTCACTGTAAAGTGTTTTCCATAAGTATATGATCGAAAATATACTATTGCCCAATGAAGTGCTGTTAATTTTTGCTCCGTAATGCTCTATTGCTTTATTCTTTCGTGAATGCTATTGATACATATGCAATCGGAAGTTGGAGACCACTATAGTTTTGAGCGGAAACCGCTAAACATGCTTGCTTGCATGTGTCGCGATTATACAAAATTCTTTCCTAAAATCTGGATAATGTAATAGAGTTGGTTCTATTAGCTTATCTTTAAGATATTGGAATGTTTTTTGGCATTCATCTGTCCATTGGAAAGGAACATTCTTTTTACGTAATCTTGTTATGTGCCGCGAATGCTCGGCGAAGGTTTTTTATCAAACGTCTATAGTAATTGCAGAATGCAATAAAACATTTCGCACTATCCGCATCATATGGGACTGGGTAATTCATGATAACATCATAATTCTTGTCATCTGGTAAGATTCCTTTATCCGTGCATTTGTGACCTAGAAATGTCACCACATGCATGAAAAATAATATTTTTCTGGATGCAACTTTAAATTATATTTTCTACTGAATTGAAAAACGTCTTTTAAGTTTTTAATCATATGTTTTTCTGCTTAAATACTTGTGAAGGTTCTAGACCTCAAAACGCAATAGTCATCATTCTCTGAAATGAGTTTGGTGCTATTTTTATGGTAATCGTGTGAAACCATATGAGCCATTGCTCGTTGAAAAGGACGTTATATTTCTTTAACTTTCTTAGAAGATTCTTCAATTCGATAAAATCCTGACATTAAATCAAGAAATGAAAAATATTTTGTTCGACCCAATTGATCTAGAATGTCATAAATTCGGGATAAAGGAAATTCGTAATGTTTGCTTACTTGCATCTGTGATTATACAAAATTCTTTGCTAAAATTTGGATAATGTAATAGAGTTGGTTCTATTAGCTTATCTTTAAGATATTGGAATGTTTTTGCGTTGCAAAAGGTACCACCAAATCCACGCATAATTAAACGAAAAAATGAAGAGTCTCAATCTCTGAAAAAAAAAGTCTTTACACTGGCCCTTCTACATCTAGACAGGCTAACCACTTTGCCCTGTTGGCGGATATGGAAGATGAACAACTGGTGAAATGGAAACAGAAACGGCAAACAATGAAAAACCACCCCGAATTTTTGTTCCCAATGTCAGTGACATACTTGGATTTCTTAAATTCCTTCACCCTCACATTGATGCCACTGAATTCACATACAAGACACAACGAGACGGACATATTCGCATTATGGTAAAAGCAGTTGAAAAATATAGGAGTTTAATTAAAATATTAACGGCTAAAAAAGTAGACTACCACACATTTCAGCTTAAGCAGGAAAGGGCATTTAGAGTTGTAGTTAAAAACTTGCATCACTCGACATCATTAAACTCAATAAAGTGTGCCACAGAAAAGCAAGCTCACGCAGTTAGAGGCATACACAACAATAAGAGTCGTATTACCAAGGAGCCACTTCCAATGTTTTTCGTAGACCTGGAACCAAATAAAACAACGTCGCGATCTATAAAATAAACCACATTGATAATGCCATTGCAATAATCGAGCCGCCAAGAAAAGTTAGAGACATGGTACAATGTTTTCGATGTCAAGAATTCGGATACACAAAGGCATATTGCAATAAAAAACCCAAGTGTGTTAAATGTGGTGATAACCACCTAAGCGTCAATTGTCTGAAACCAAAAGAAGTACCAACCACCTGTGCCAACTGCTTTGAGTGCCATGCTGCTACCTACAAGCGATGCAAAGTCTTCCAGTCTATTATTAAAAATAGATTTATTAATAACAAAACAGCAATATCTATGGATAATGAGCGACCGAGATTGACAACTAACATCCCAACAAGCAATGCTAATCTATATTCAAACAACACAAGCTATGCGCAAGTACTAAGGGGTGATCCTGTTGCACAAGAAAACTCTTCTTCTTTAGAAAGAATAGAAAAATTATTAGTTAAACAGTCTGAGCTAACAAATAATTTACTTAATATGCTAATGTTACTTGTTAATAAGTTATGCAAGTAGATCTCCGTATAGCCGTATGGAATGCTAACGGACTTTCCAATCATCATAATGAAATAATCTTATTTATTAAAGTTAACAACATTGACATATTACTTGTTTCAGAAACACATTTTACTAATAAAAATTATATGGCCATCAGTGGGTTTAACATCATTAATACTAACCACCCATCTGGAAGAGCACAAGGTGGAAGTGTAGTTATTGTAAAAAACTCATTAAAATACAAGATATTAGACTATATCAGCACAAGTACATTGCAGCGATCCAAGTACAATGTTTACACTCCAATATATCTGTTGCTGCAGTGTATCTACCACCAAGGTATGCATGCAAAGTAGATGATTTTAATTGTCTGTTCCAAGGACTTGGTAGATGCTTTATTGCTGGTGGAGACTATAATGCAAAGCATCCATGGTGGGGGTCAAGGCTTGTAAATCCAAAAGGTGCCGAGTTATACAAATGCATCACCACCAACAAATTTTCAACGTTATCGACAGGCAAGCCGACTTATTGGCCAACTGATCCACGTAAGATCCCAGACTTAATGGCTTTTATTGTATACTCACAGCTACCACAAAAGAATTTCAAAATAGAGGAGAACTTTGATCTGAGCTCTGACCACTCAACGATTATAGTAACCTATGGAACAACAGTGTGTTACAAGAAGAAGTCCTATAGAATTATTAATGGAAAAACTAATATAAATGGATTCAAAAATTGGCTAGAAGAACGAACATCTCTAGATATTTCGCTCAAGACAGGAGTTGAAGTCGAAATGGCAATTGAAGATTTAACAAATTTGATTCACGCTGCTGGGTACATGTATACACCACCACCAAAGGGAAATAAAAATAGGCAAGCTTTTCTACCACTGGAACTTAGAGACCAAATAGCTGAAAAAAGAAAACTTCGGAAAATATAGCAGACAACGAGAAGCCCAGCCGACAAAACAAAATTCAACAAAGTTGCCAAAGACTTAAAAAGTAGACTATGGGAAATAAAAAATTAAGCTACAGCAGAATATCTAAGAAATCTTGATCCGTACACAAGTGATTTGGATTACAGCCTTTAGAAAGCAACTAGGTATCTTAGGAGGGCTTCCAGAAGATCTACCACAATTCTTGACAGCAGTGGACAACGCTGCAGAACCAATAAGGAGAAAGCTGAGGCGTTTGCAAATCATTTAAGCTCTGTTTTTAAGCCAAATCTGGAAAATCATAGTAGCTGAAGTACACAATTTCCTAGAAACTGCTTGCCAGATGTGCCTCCCGATACGTCGTACGACTATTGCAGAAGTGGAAGATGAAATAAAGAGTCTTAACAAGAAGAAAGCCCCAGGATATGATAAAATATGCGCAAATACCATTAGACATCTCCCGCCAAAATGCATCCGATTGATTACATATATATACAATGCTATGCTAAGATTGGAATACTTCCCAAGACAGTGGAAATGTGCCGAAGTAATTATGATGCATGGCATGCAGGTCTTCTTTACAAAGTTAAAAAGTGGCTACCAGCTCCATACTTTTACATCATAAAATCGTACCTGGAAAAACGATCCTTTTATGTACAAGAACATGACGACTCGTCTAGTATATACTCTTCTGAGGCTGGAGTCCCGCAAGGCAGTGTTTTGGGCCCAGTTTTGTATACAATTTACACGGCTGACTTACCGACAACAAGCACTGTTGAGATAGCAACATATGCTGATGATACCGCAATCATTGCCACGAACTCTGACCCACAAATTGCATCCAACCTACTCCAGGAAGAAATTGGTCTGATTGAAGTATGGCTTCAAAAATGGAGAATACTGGTCAACACCCAAAAGTCAATGCAAGTCACATTCTCTCTGAGACCTGGAAATTGTCCTGCAGTCACACTAAACGGTCAAGCTATTCCTGTTATTGAATCGGTAAAATACCTAAGTGTACTGTAGTATGTTATATGCCAAACAAGCATATGCCCACCGTATTGTAGTGTATACAATATGTAAAGTGGTCATATGCCCAATTTTAATAATAGAGTATCAAGCGCATAAACATAGAGACACTTTGTCGCTTTGTTTACATAATATAACCGCCGTCAAGTGCCGCAATATGATCAGCCACTTATATGTGGACTGGCCCGCAGCGTGAGAACTGCAGCGTAAGCACTATGACGTTCTGACCATTCGGTACCAAGCGCATGCATATTGTAGTATGTTGTATGCCAAATGAGCATATGCCCACAGCATTGTAGAGTATACAATGTAACCAGTGGTCATATGCTCAACATAAAGTAAATAAGTTTAAATAATCAAATATATATATATAAGTGCTGTAATAGGATCCGTCACTTAGGCGGACTGACCGCATCGTGAGAACGCTAGCGTAAGCACTTTTCGAGTATGTACCGTCTGTACATATATATGCATATATATACATATACATACATACTACGCTCTCTCGTTCTGCTGCCTTCAGCGGCAGAACTTATATACTTAAAATTCTTAGGCTAAGCTACAGAATCTTTTTTTAAATAAAGTCAGTTCGGTAAATACTGACAACAAGCAAAGAACTAATTAACTTTATCATTTCAATTACAAATAAATTCTCTGAACATTACATGGCGACCGTGACAAGTGTCACGATACTTGTACAAATGCGCTATTAAAAGGAAATGAACAAAAACCAAAACAATTTGTAGTTCAAATATCAGAAGAAAAACAACAAAACAAGAAGAATTCAAAAAAAAAGGAAAGGAGAAAATGCGCTGATATTAAATGAAGTAAGCAAGTCGTTCATGCCGACTTGGAGTATGCCCTGTACCAAAAAAGGATATTTCATTTAAACAGACTCCTCCGCAATCCTCATTAATTGAATAAAATTTTTCATAAAATTCTCTTAACAAACCGCAACACAAAATGCATGCTTTCTCGCTCATTCACATCAGTGAACGAAACTAATGCGTCATTCGGTACAAAGCAACATGCGCATGCTATCTCGCTCACACATTTCAGTTGCTGCTGCCCATAGAATTTCAGTACAAAACATGTATACGTATATCTCCGATATTTATTGTCCGATTTCGGTCAAATTCGTCAGAAGGTACATATTGGCTATATAATTGAGTCTACTAAAAATAATTACTGTAGCTCTAATAGTACTCTAGTTATAGTTTTTTCTAATTTGCGGGGGCGGAAGTGGGCGTGGCAAAAATTTGAAGCAAACTTGATCTGCGTATACACTAGACGGATGTTGACACCAAGTTTGGTTACTCTAGCTCTTATAGTCTCTGAGATCTCGATGTTCATACGGACGGACAGACGGACAGACGGACATGGTCATATCGACTCGGCTGTTGATGCTGATCAAGAATATATATACTTTATAGGGTCGGAAAATTTTCCTTCTGCCTGTTAAATACATTTTAGCGACTTTAATATACCCTTGTACCCTATGGGTACAGGGCATAAAAAGGAAATGCGAACACAAACAAACAATTTGCAGTTCATCAATTACCAGCAGGCGAACAACCAACCAACCAACCAACCAACAAAAAACATTTAACATTACACAAAGAGGACAACAATTTGAAATTTAAAAACCAAAAATCAACATGAAATTCATTACTACCATTTCTACCGTTTGCTTGTTGGCCACATCTGTCAATACCGATGAGAAGGACAGAATGTTGGATTACGCATAAGCTACTCCTACCTCCTACCTACTGTCAATATAAATTGGTGCGAAGACCAGCACCAGTACCGCCTGAGCCCATAGGCCCCGGACATCTGCAGCAGTCAATTCGAGAAGTCCAAACAAAGTAAATCTAAAACAGCAAGCCTGTGCTACCAGCACCGGCCCCGCCAACGCGATAGGTTGCGCCCAAAGATCCGACAGTGCTACAATGAGCACACAACGTGGAACCGACAACACTACATAGAGCGTAAAAATATATGCATATAGAAACGCATACCTTCGCCAAGAGCGAAGACATGCAATTAGGCCGCGAATACGCATAGGCCGAATTGCCATTAATTTTAAAATATTTTTAAAAAACTCAACCAGAGGCGAATACGCCGGTTGAAAAAACTACTAACAAACAAAAAATAGGCTTTTTACTAACAAATGTGGTTGGAGAATTTTTTTTTCCTTTTTTTTAACAATCTTAATAAAATGCAATGTATACCTGAATTGTGAGCCAACCACATTCCTCTAACACACTAACTTTTCCACGTCTCTGGCGCTTAGTCTTCAACTAAGCCGCATTTAAAAATTGATTTCCTTAAAGTATTTTTATCACGAACTAGGTAACCAAAATTTTAATTTCTTTTTTTTTTCCCATTAATCCATTAATTTTCGAACAAAATTCAAAAAAATTTTTCTTTAATATATATTTACTATCGGTTTAATTGATACAAAGATAGTGGATTCCACTGCAAATGTAATAAACCAGATCCAAACAGCAAATATTGATCTGAAATTAACGAACATATTGTTATTAATAATTGTTATAATATTGTGCGCATATATACTATATGTATAAAGTATACATATTACACAATAAGTGTGTAACAAAAAGGGCCTTAAGCCGAGCAAATGATCTGGATAAGATCTAAAAAAAATGATAATATATACGCGCACAAGCAATTGTTGTAACAATATGTTCAAACAAAAATAAAAATATATTAGTGTAGAAATGAAAAGAGAAAATATAATAAATCAGTTAATAAATAATAATGAAATAAAATTATTATCTGCAACAATTAAATAAAATAAAATAAAGATGAAACACTTACTAAATAAAATATTGAAAAATGATTCGCAATTCATAGGTAGGGTATATTTCCTTCTTGCTACTGAGCCAATAGACATGTACCAGTTAGAAAACTTGTACATGTCGACATATAATTGTGAAGTTTCACCTTTGATAGGATGCTCAAATAAAGAAAAAGCCATTGTTTTAGGTTCAATACCTAACGTAGAGGTAAATACTATCACAAGATACGATAGCCTAGGTCCTATAATGATTACTTTTGTCAATAAGTACTGATTTACTTATCTCACACAAGATCAATTGAACATGCTTAATGGAATGGAACGAGATAGTGTCCATTATTAAGCATGAGCGTATTGAGTTTGATAAATCATTTAAGTGCCTAAATAAAAGTGCACCGATTTCAAACCAAACAAAAGAAAAGCACATTAGATGCTTGATAAAGACATACAATAACATTCGTGAAGTAATCTATACAAATTCAAATAGATTAACACAATTGCACTTAACGCAAGGACACGATGTGTTAAAAAGACTAAGGGAAAACCTTAGATACATTTCGGAGAGACATAGTTTAAACCTATTTGTCCCGAATATAATAAATACGCCTGCCAAATTTGATGAGTCAGTATTAATATATACTGACCAGATCGAGAGAAAATCAAGTCAAGAATACAAACACACAATTGAGACAGACAAAAACATAGAGTCAGGTACATTGTCTGAACAAGACAACGATTCTGATTTAGAATTCAATACAAGAGTCATAAAAACAACAGACAGAATGGCGGAAAGAATTGCTCAAAGAGCATACATGAAAGATATTTCAAGCTCCATTCCAGAGTTTA
The DNA here is from genome assembly GCA_018150375.1 of Drosophila sturtevanti. Lineage (NCBI taxonomy): Eukaryota > Metazoa > Arthropoda > Insecta > Diptera > Drosophilidae > Drosophila > Drosophila sturtevanti. The sequence goes on along the minus strand of JAECWJ010000197.1, from coordinate 130,807 downwards.
ATGGACAAAGAGAACATCTTCAAAGGTTTATAAGAGCTTTGAAGTTTATTAAAATTGACGTAGGAGAATATGAAGACATAGCTGTTGAGGTAATTAAATATAAAATTATTGGCCCAACACTATGCAAAGTCCATGACTTAACAACTATCGATGCAATAATAAAAAAATTGCAAGAGTTTGTAGTCGGTGAAACATCCGGAGTAATAAAAGCCCGACTGGAAAAAGTGACCCAGAAGGGAAAAACACCGGACAATTTTACACAAGAACTCAATAATTTACGACAGCTTTTGGAAGCTACGTATATTGATGAAGGCTTAACTGTAGAGCATGCTGAAATGTTCAGTACAGAAACAGCTATTCAAACAATGTTAAACAATTGCGACAGAGAAATGAGAATAGTGATAAAGTCTGGTCATTTTAAAAAAATGAATGAGGCCATTAGGTCGTACCTAGAAGAGAGTACCCAATTGACTGGAAGCTCCAGTTCTGTACTGTACACCCAAAGAGGCCGCGGTAACTATAATAATAACAGATATAATTATCGCGGTAGAGGCGATGGTCGTGGTTATTATAACAATAGCCAGAATTCCCAGACAAATCAAAATGACAATTACAGAAGAAACAACAGAGGGAACAACAGAAGTAATAATAATAATAGAGGAAATAGAGGAAATAACCAACATAACGGTTATAACAACAACCAGAACAGGAACGGCTATAATAGTAATAGGAACAATGTCCGAGTTATCCAAAGCGAACAGGGAAACGGGGAAGTCCCTCCAAATGCTCAAAATTAAAAAATAATGTCTATTCTATTAATCTAAGTCTTAATAATTTCGTATCATTTAAGAATGTTACGACAAATAAGAAAATAACATTCTTAATTGATACCGGTGCAGACATCTCCATAATAAAAGAAAATTCTGATGTATTTCATAACATCCAAGTAAAAAAAACTATAGATATTCGAGGCATAGGAGAAGGAGTAATAAACTCCAAAAGCCTAGTTTCAATTGAATTGCAGACATTCATATTATTCCATAAGAATTTTATCTGCTTCATTCAGATTTCGCAATCCCATGCGATGGAATAATAGGATTAGATTTCATAAAAACTTTTAATTGCAAATTAGATTACAGTAATTCAGAAGATTGGTTTATACTAAGACCACCAAATTTAACGTACCCAATTTATGTTCCAATAACATTCAGTTCTGGAAATAACTCAACACTTCTACCAGCAAGGTCCCAAGTGGTACGCAAAATAGACCTATCTTCAGCAGAAGATAACATTTTAATTCCCAATCAGGAAATTAAACCGGGTGTTTATGTTGCAAACACTATCACAACAGCCCAAAATACTTTTGTCCGATCTTTAAACACCACAAATAAATGCCAATTAGTAGGCTTTGACTATATAAAATTTGAATCACTCTCTAACTACGATATAGTTCAAAATACCACAGATACAAGAAAAGAATCTGTAATTCATAAACTGAAGAAAAATTTCCCAATACTATTTAAAAACAAACTTGAAAAGTTATGCACCGAGTATAGTGATGTGTTCGGACTTGATACCGAACCAATCACAACAAATAATTTTTATCAACAGAAATTAAGACTTAGGGATGATGAACCAGTATATGTGAAAAATTACCGGTATCCGCATAGCCAAATAGAAGAAATCCAGCGACAAGTTAGAAAGTTAACTGAACAGGGTATTGTTGAACCATCTGCTTCGCCTTACAATAGCCCACTTTTACTAGTCCCAAAGAAAACACCTTCGGGATCTAAAGAAAAAAATTGGCGATTAGTAATTGACTATCGTCAAATAAATAAAAAATTGCTGTCAGATAAGTTTCCGCTCCCCAGAATTGACGATATTCTTGATCAATTGGGAAGAGCTAAATATTTTTCTTGCCTTGACTTAATGTCAGGTTTTCATCAAATTGAACTAGAAGAAAAATCAAGAGATATAACGTCTTTTTCAACGAGCAATGGCTCATATCGTTTCACGCGATTACCTTTCGGTCTAAAAATAGCACCTAATTCATTTCAGAGAATGATGACAATAGCTTTCTCAGGGCTTGAGCCTAGCCAAGCTTTCCTTTATAATTTTATTTAATTGTTATTGGTTGTTCTGAACAACATATGATTAAAAATTTAATAGATGTTTTTGAACTTTGCAGAAAAAACAATCTAAAACTGCATCCAGAAAAATGCTCATTTTTTATGCATGAAGTGACATTCCTAGGTCACAAATGCACAGATAAAGGAATCTTGCCAGACGATAAAAAATTTGACGTCATCAAGAATTATCCAGTCCCACATGATGCAGATAGTGCTAGACGTTTCATTGCATTTTGCAATTACTATAGACGTTTGATACAAAATTTCGCCGAATATTCACGGCACATAACAAGATTATGTAAAAAGAATGTCCCATTTGAATGGTCAACAGAATGTGAAGAGGCATTCCAGTACCTAAAAAATCAACTTGTTCAACCAAATCTATTGCAGTACCCAGATTTTAGCAAAGAATTTTGCATAATCACAGATGCAAGCAAACAAGCATGTGGAGCAGTTTTAACTCAAAACTATAATGGACTCCAACTCCCAGTTGCATATGCATCAAGAGCATTCACTAAAGGTGAAAGCAATAAGAGTACTACAGAACAAGAACTAGCAGCAATACATTGGGCAATACCATATTTTCGATCATATATATATGGCAAACACTTTACAGTTAAAACTGATCACAGACCTTTAACATATTTATTTTCTATGGTAAACCCAAGTTCAAAACTAACACGCATGCGACTCGAATTAGAAGAGTATGATTTTACAGTAGAGTATCTGAGAGGTAAAGATAATTTTGTGGCAGACGCCCTATCGCGGATAACTATATCCGAATTAAAAGATATGAATATAAAAGTCCTGAAAGTCACTACCAGGCAACAAAGTAGACAGAAAAACTGCGCAGTTAATAAGGAAGAATTTTTACCAAGGCAAAAACTTCAAAATGCTTCTAGGCCCAGCGTATACGAAGTCGTCAAGAACGACGAGGTACGGAAAGCAGTGACCTTGCGAATAACAGCATATAAATGTTCATTGAAACATGGAAAGAAAGTTATAGCAAGAATTGATGTTAACGATTTGTACACCAATGGAATTCTCGATGTATGTAGGTCAGTTCTTCCAAAGGCTTGAAATGCAAGCCGGTATACTTGAAATCAGCCACTCACAACTCAGTGGCACCGAGCGAAAAGATCTTTGAAATTATTTCAATAGATTCTTTTAAAAATATGGGCAATATTATATTGAAAACATTAAGAGTAGCGCTACTCCAGCCGGCGACCCTAATAGAAAATGAAAAAGAAAGAGAAGCAATACTGTCTACATACCATAATGATCCAATTCAAGGAGGTCATACAGACATTACCATAACGCTAGCAAAAATCAAACGACACTACTATTGGAAAATAATGGGACGCCATATCAAAGAGTACATAAGCAGATATCATAAATGCCAGGTATCAAAAACCACGACAGACACGAAAACCCCCATGATAATAACAGAAATAGCAAAGGCTTTTGATAGAGTGATAGTGGACACAATAGGTCCGCTACCAAAATCAGATAATGGAAATGAGTATATTGTCACATTGATATGTGATCTAACGAAATATTTAGTAGCCATCCCAGTTGCATCCAAGAGTGCAAGTAATGTAGCTAAATCTATATTCGAAAAATTTCTACTGCAGTACGGTCCAATGAAAACAATCATTACGGACATGGGAACTGAGTATAAAAACCAGATTATAACAGATATATGCAAGTACATGAAAATTAAAAATATAACATCTACAGCATACCACCACCAGACTTTAGGGACAATAGAACGAAGTCATAGAACATTCAATGAATATATTCGTTCATATATATCAGCAGATAAGTCCGATTGGGATGTTTGGATACAATTGGATACAATTCACTTATTGTTACAACACAACACCCTCGGCAGTGCATGAATATTGTCCATACGAACTAGTATTTGGAAGACTATCAAATCAGTTCATAGATTTTAACAAAATAGATAGAATAGATCCTACATACAATCTAGACGACTACTCTAAAGAAATAAAATTCAGAATAGAAATAGCATATAAAAGAGCTAGGATAATGTTAGAAAACCATAAGTTGAAGAATAAGATAGGAGATCAAGTTTTTTTAAGAAAAGAAATAGGTCATAAACTAAATATACAGGATAAACTGCTAAATATACAGGACCTTATAAGGTTGTGAGTATAGAAGAAAATCTATATATATATAAAATTCTCGTGTCAAAAATGTTTGTCCTCGAACTCCTCCGAAATGGCTTTACCGATTTTAACCAAATTTTGCATGCATATTGAGTAGGTTTGAGAATCGGCTAACATCTATTTTTCATACCCCTAATGGCATCGCATTGACCGTTGCATCGTCAGGCATTGCTGCAACTTTATTGGATGGAGGCAGAACAGCTCATTCAGTATTTAAGCTGCCATTAAATATTCAAAATAACCTTACCGTTACGCCAACAGGTATATCGAGCTTTTACATCTGATTCATTCCTGCGGCTAGCATCTCAGTATGAGCCTGATATGGAATATTATGCCCATACAAAAGTGGAGATTGGTGCTATGGACAAAGAATGTTCAAATTGTCATGCTCTTAAATTTAAAAACGAGCCAGCTGGGATGTCTTGCGCGTCAGGAAAAGTTCAACTACCCGACATTGAAACACCACCGGAACCATTGAACGGTTTACTTATCGGCACGGATCCAGATTCTAACGTGTTCTTGAAGTCCATTCGAACATTCAATTCATGCTTTCAAATGACATAGTTTGGAGCAACAGAAATAGTTCGAAATACTAATTCACAATTGAAAAACGTCATCGAAGCTAGCATTTTAAGTGGAAAGTTCCGAGGTGAAAACATATTAATACCACGGATTCCTATTATACCTACGGATGCGCCAATTCAATTAAAACGTATTCAGTTTCCAATTCGATTGGCATTTGCCATGACCATCAATAAATCCCAAGGCCAAACGATGTCGGTTTGTGGCTTAGATTTAAGCACGCCATGTTTTTCACACGGACAATTATACGTAGCATGCTCTCGAGTGGGTAAACCATCAAGTTTGTTTGTGTTAGCTAAAGATGGGCTAACAAAAAATATTGTTCACGCTATAGCATTAAGAGACTGATATTTTTGATTTTTTTATAGTGTTACCGTTCTTATCGAATAATAATATGTATATACTAGAAAGAACATAGAAATTATTTATATGGCAAAACAGCGTTTGCCGGGTCAGCTAGCTACGACATTCTTTGACTGTTAGGCGAAACGAAGTTCGCCGGGTTTGCTAGTAATAATATAATAATTGCAGATGATAAAAATAAAAAACAGAAAGTTCATAAAAACAGATTAAACCATTTATAAAATAGAAAGCCGAATGATCAACCGTAATAATAATAATAACAAATTTAAAAAAAAGAAACATTAAATCTAACTAAACAATTACGTAAAAAAAAAAAGAATATATATAAAAATATTTACTGATTCGATCTACTAAACAAAACAATTTTTACTTTTGAATATGAATACATATATATATATCATCAAAAATGCAAAAACACAAAAAAAAAATATCAAAGAAGCTAACTTCGGCCGTGCCGAAGTTTGTATACTCTTGCAGATTAATTGATTACTTTCTCCGTCATATCGGATTCAAGATATTTTAAAAATTGGAAATATAAAATTTAAAAAAAATTTGAACCAAAAAAAGAAACAGTAAGAAAAAAGTCGAGTTTGCCAACGGTCGGATTTGAACCTCCGCTCACGTCATTTCTAGAATCGATCTCTACCTATTGCGCTACCAAACTTAAAATTCACGGCCTCGCTATTTCGGTCTACATTGCAAGCGTTCAGCTTCTCGCTCTCTAAAGTTTCTGACGAATTCTAGAAAACAACAACATAATACAAATAGTTTTTTGTCTCTTTCTATTTCGCACTCAACTTGTAGTTTTTTCAAGCACGTGTTCGCATATATGTATGTATGTATGTTTGTATGTTTCCATGTATGTTGTTTGTGTACGCATATATAAAAGCAAATATAAAAGTATTTAATTGGCTGCATATGCATACATACTGATGCTGATGGGGGTTGATTCATTGATTTTATTGATTTATGTCGGTGTTTATTATCCGATCTGATTCAAACTTACTGATATGATGTAAAAGTATAATTCTCATCTGATCACCAAATTTGGTTGAGATATCTTAAAAAACAAAAAAGTTTTTCTCACAAAAACATACTTTTTCTGATGGGGGTTGATTATTGATTTTATTGATTTATGTAGGTGCTTATTATCCGATCTGAATCAAACTTGCTGGTAAGGTGTAAAAGTAGAATTGTCATCTAAGTGCCAAATTTGGTTGAGATATCTTAAAAAACAAAAAGAACTGTTTTGAACAACTCACATTTTGACCGAGGTACCTCTGATTTTTCCTATTTTTCTATAACTTATAGTTGTCCGATCCTACCAATCTTTAAACTTGATTTGCTTGCAACATCAACGAACAGAATGATATGACTTTTATTCACGTAGCTCAAAATTTAAGATCGATTAAGTATGTAGAAACAGACAGACGGACAGACGGACAGACGGACATGGTCATATCGACTCGGCTTTCGATGCTGATCATGAATATATATACTTTATGGGGTCGGAAACGATTATTTCTATACGTTACAAACATCTGACCAATTTTATTATACCCTCTGCAAGGGTATAAAAATCAAAAAAAACTAGAAAGATGGACTAACTTCGGCCGTGCCGAAGTTCGCTTACCCTTGCAGATTTTCTCTATATAATTCACCAGAAGCATTATTGTAAATTAAACATACCAAATTTACAAATTCAATATTTTGAGCTTGAGGAAAAAAATTTTTCATACAAAATTTTTTTTTGTACCGATTGTTCCTATAGCAGCTATATGATATAGCCAACCGATTCTGATCAGACTTGGTTGAAGTATCAAAAAGCATATTAAACTCATAAATATCAAATTTCGTGGCATTCGGTTGAAAAACAACAGTTATTGAGGATAAGCCTTATTCATGACCGATCGGTCCTATGGGAGCTATATGATATAGTCGTCCGATTCAGATCAAACTTGGTTGAAGTATCAAAAAGCATATTAAACTCATAAATATCAAATTTCGTGGCATTCGGTTGAAAAACAACAGTTATTGAGGATAAGCCTTATTCATGACCGATCGGTCCTATGGGAGCTATATGATATAGTCGTCCGATTCAGATCAAACTTGGTTGAAGTATCAAGAAGCATATTAAACTCAAAAATATCAAATTTCGTGGCATTCGGTTGAAAAACAGCAGAGTTATTGAGGATAAGCCTTATTCATGACCGATCGTTCCTATGGGAGCTATATGATATAGTCGTCCGATTCTGATCAAACTTGGTTGAAGTATCAAGAAGCATATTAAACTCATAAATATCAAATTTCGTGGCATTCGGTTGAAAAACAACAGTTATTGAGGATAATCCTTATTTATGACCGATCGTTCCTATGGGAGCTATATGATATAGTCGTCCGATTCTGATCAAACTTGGTTGAAGTATCAAGAAGCATATTAAACTCATAAATATCAAATTTCGTGGCATTCGGTTAAAAAACAACAGAGTTATTGAGGATAAAGCTTATTCCTGACCGATCGTTCCTATGGGAGCTATATGATATAGTCGTCCGATCGGGATGATTCCGAGATATACAATGCCTGCAGCAAAAAGGAGCCTATGCTGAAAATCTCAGCTCTGTAGCTCTTATGGTCTCGGAGGAGAAGCTGTTGATCCAGACAGACGGACAGAAGGACAGACGGACAGACGGACAGACGGACATGGTCATATCGACTCGGCTATTCATGCTGATCAAGAATATATATACTTTATATAGTCGGAGATGCTTCCTTCTGTGCGTTGCAAACTTCTGACCAAAATTAATATACCCTCTGCAAGGGTATAAAAAACAAACAAAAAACAAAAAATTTTCATTTAAAATAAAATTTTTATATATAATAATAATCTAAATTAAATTGACAAAACAAATAGAACAAAATTTTATTTCAGTTCGTGATAAAGACAATAAGGAAACACAGTTTTTATACAAAAGACGCAAAAACATTAAAAAATGAAGTAAGCAAGTCGTTCATGCCGACTTGGAGTATGCCCTGTACCAAAAAAGGATATTTCATTTAAACAGACTCCTCCGCAATCCTCATTAATTGAATAAAATTTTTCATAAAATTCTCTTAACAAACCGCAACACAAAATGCATGCTTTCTCGCTCATTCACATCAGTGAACGAAACTAATGCGTCATTCGATACAAAGCAAAATGCGCATGCTATCTCGCTCACACATTTCAGTTGCTGCTGCCCATAGAATTTCAGTACAAAACATGTATACGTATATCTCCAATATTTATTGTCCGATTTCGGTCAAATTCGTCAGAAGGTACATATTGGCTATATAATTGAGTCTACTAAAAATAATTACTGTAGCTCTAATAGTACTCTAGTTATAGTTTTTTCTAATTTGCGGGGGCGGAAGTGGGCGTGGCAAAAATTTGAAGCAAACTTGATCTGCGTATACACTAGACGGATGTTGACACCAAGTTTGGTTACTCTAGCTCTTATAGTCTCTGAGATCTCGATGTTCATACGGACGGACAGACGGACAGACGGACATGGTCATATCGACTCGGCTGTTGATGCTGATCAAGAATATATATACTTTATAGGGTCGGAAAATTTTCCTTCTGCCTGTTACATACACCTTAGCGACTTTAATATACCCTTGTACCCTATGGGTACAGGGCATAAAAAAAGAAACACAACTAAATAACTACACATATATATTTGAGTACTAACATATAACATAAAAAAAAAAATAATAATAACTACATAATATTATTACGTTATTTCTCTAAAAGAGGAGGTGTAGTATGTTATATGCCAAACAAGCATATGCCCACCGTATTGTAGTGTATACAATATGTAAAGTGGTCATATGCCCAAATTTAATAATAGAGTATCAAGCGCATAAACATAGAGACACTTTGTCGCTTTGTTTACATAATATAACCGCCGTCAAGTGCCGCAATATGATCAGCCACTTATATGTGGACTGGCCCGCAGCGTGAGAACTGCAGCGTAAGCACTATGACGTTCTGACCATTCGGTACCAAGCGCATGTATGTATATACCTTCTGCATATACATACATATTTCACAATATCATATGGCATGCTATATACTCCCGTTCTGCCGCTGCTTTGAGCGACAGAGCTCAAACTTACTTATATACTAAAAACTCTTAGGCTAAGCAACAGAACGTTTTTATAAAATAAATTCAATTCGGTTTATACCGTCAAGGAACAATCAACGCTTTATTATTTGATTGTAGACTTCATCTTTACAGTACACCTTGATCGTCGTCTAACTTGGAAACAATACATCAAATCGAAACAGGGACAGCTCAAGGCGAGAACCAGGAAAATGTATTGGTTACTAGGACCACGCTCTGAACTTAGTCTTGAGAACAAAATAAGACTATATAAGGCCATATTGAAGTCAGTATGGACCTACGCATTGCAGCTATGGGGTACAGCTAGCAATTCCAATATTGAAATTATGCAACGGTACCAGAATAAGACGCACAGAATGACCACATGTTCTCCTTGGTATGTAACTAATTATAATATCCACAAAGACCTTAAACTGCCTTCTGTTAAAGAAGAAATAAAACTATATGCAGAAAGATATATTAATAGACTTCATAGATCTGCCCTACAGAAATTGATAAATATGCAAAACTGTAAATATGTAATTAAAAAAAAAGGTATATAAGTATTGTGTAAATATGTATATAAGTAAATATATGGATTGATCTCTTTGGAGCCCAAGACATCCGGTTATGCATAAGATAGTTAAAAAATTTGTTTATTGTTTATTTTTTATAAGACAGATACAAATAAAAAAAACTTTAAAAAAAAAAAAAAAGTTTTTAATGATCTGTTCTTCTGCTTGAATGCATGTGAAGGTTCTAGACCTGAAAACGCAATAGTCATCATTCTCTGAAATGAATTTTTAGTCCAAATAGTAATCGTCTGAAACCATATGAGACATTGCTCGTTGAAAAGGACGTTCTATTTCTTGAACTTTCCCAATTGATCTAGAATGTCATAAATTGTGGATAGTAGAAGTTTGTCAGAAAGGAGCTTTTTATTGATTTGACGATAGTCACTTACTAATCGACATTTATTTTCTTCTGGTTCCGGATGGAATTTCTTTGGTAGTAAGAGAAGTGGGCTAGAGTCGAATATATTTATATTGTCGTTAATTAGTTTCGCAACTTGTTCTTGTATTTCATATTCACTATTATGAGGACTTCTATAGTTTTTTATGTATACGGGTTCATTATCTTTCAACCTCCATGTTTGTTTATAAAAGTTATTTGTTGTGATTTATTCGGTCTGTAGTACGAATACGTCACTATATTTGGTGAACAGTTCTGTTAATTAAGTTTTAAATTGTATTGGAAAATTTTTCTTTAAATGTGATAGAACTTTTTCATATCTACTGTGTTTGTTGTCATTCATATTTGATATTATTTTTATTTACTAAAAAATCGGAATTGGTTGTATTTAATAATCGGACAAATGTACATTGGGATTACCAATATGAATTCCCTTTTGAATTTCTTGATTAGGTATATAAACAAAATCGTCTTTTGAATTTAATTTGATATTTCTTATTACTACAGAACTTGCTGGTATAATCAGGGAGTTATTACCAGAACTATATGTTATTGGAACATAAATTGGATAATTTAGATTTTGAGGTCAAAGGTCTGTTGCTTTCAAATCTTGTAGACAATAATTGAATTTTTTTATAAAATCAATGCCTATAATTCCATCACAAGGTATTGCGAAGTTTGAATTTACTATATTAAATTCGTGTGGAATTATGTATTGTTTGAATTGAAGGTCTACAAAAGTAGTGCCTTGGGATTTTATTACCCCTTGGCATTTTCTTGTATATTTTCAGAAATTCTATCAAAATGATCGGAATTAATTTTTAGAATTAAAACGTCTACATCTTTGTCAATTAAGAATGTTAGATTTGTTTTGGTTTCATTTTTTATAAACTTTACAAAGACATTGAGATTTAAATTTATTGAATGTATTTTATTTACTGTTGGTTTGAGCCTCAAGGGTTTTGAGAGTTTTCCGAATCGTCTTGGATCATTCTCACATTACTGTTTCGGTTTTGGTTATAGAAATTGCTGCCTCTAGAGTTTCCTCTATTTTGATTTTGGCGTCTATAACCTCCGCGATTATTCTTTTGGCCTTTGTTATTATTATTTTGGTAATAACCTCTTCCAAGTATTGATAAATTTGGATATAGCATCATAAGTTTTCCCTTATCAATTGAGCAATTCTGAGTCATTGCTTTTACAGCCAAAGTTGTGCTATATCTGTTTGCTACATCTGGAGATAAGCCATCCCTTATTTGAACTAAATTTCTCTGTTTTTATATGTTGTTTAGGTCGTGGGCCCTGCCAGTGTATCTCTTCTTTAGAGTTATTATTGTTAATACTATCAGTTTTATGTTTATGTTTCTAGATGTGGGGTTGGATCCATAACCTCGATAACGTTCACTACATTTGCAGTATTGTCTTCAGCTTTGGAGGTTTTTCCACCCATTATGTAATAACAAATCAGTTATCAGTTATTATTATATAATAACAACAATTATCTTTCATTGTCCTAATTTTCTTATATTTTTTTCTTTTGAGTGTACTTCGTGAGAAGTACTAAAGGTACATGAAGGCACGCACATAAAGTCGAGCCTTCTTCCACACTACTCGTCTGTCTTTTCTGCCGAAACGATTGCAATCGCAGAAGCTCTAGAAATTTTCAAAAGCAAAAAGGGAAAATACTGCATATGCTCAGATTCTTTATCCGCCATAAACGCAATATACAACGCAAATAACTGCGATTACTACAGCTCACTCATACGCAACACCTTACAAACAACATTCCCAAAATTCAAACTGCTATGGGTACCCGGACACGTAGGAATACTAGGAAACGAACAGGCAGATACCGCCGCCAAAAATGCAGCCAAAGAACCTCTAATAATTAAAAACAACTATAACATAAAAGACATATTGAAATACATTAAAAAAACACACCAATCTAAACTACACAGCTATTTATCAGAAACCTCCACCTGGTACAAAAATACAAATCACAGCAAACACAACAGCTACCACCTGTTCAAAAACAACCCACTTTCTCTTGCACGCAAAGACCAAATCAAAATAACAAGACTTAGACTCGGACACACAAAGATTACCCACAAATACTACATTGACCGTACACCCAGAACGTGCCCATATTGCAACCAAAACATCTCAATAGAACACATACTCACATCCTGCAATTCCTTCGAAACACAAAGATTTGCAATATTTAATAACACCAACCCACTCCAATGCCTCTCAAACCTCACACCCACAAACACGCAAAAAATTCTACAATACCTAAAAAACACAAACCTGTACCACAACATATAAAACATGTAAAACATTAACATCACTCACACATACAATAAGTTAACACTAAATTAAAACTAAGAAAAAAATCTATGTAAATATCTTTGTACATATCTAGACCTAGACAAGCACGAGCTGAAGGCCAACGCTGCCATAGCCATAAAAAACACACGCTAGCCTATAATTTAAATTATAAGTTAGCTCTAAATAATAATAATAATAATAATACTAAAGGTACACGAATTTAGTATAGTCTATTTATTGCCAAAAGGAAAATCTAATTTCATACATGTTCATAAAAAGAGTCTGTATATTGAAAATTATTATTTTGCTTTTGTTTTTGTTTGAAATAAAATTAAAATTTTTTTTAATAGAGAGAGGGAAAAACTTTCATTATTTTGACCTTTTTTCAAAAATTAGTGTAATAATGCCAATAACAAAAATTTTGGAAATGGGCAAGTTATCTTAACTCGTGAGTAAAGTGAGAAAATGTCGAAAACTATGCCCCAGAGATATGGAAATATTAGTTGTTAGTTTAATGTGATTGGCTCACAATTCAGATATACATTTGACTTAAACTAGATTATATTAAAAAAATTCTCCAACCACATCTGTTAGTAAGAAAGAATAATAGATTTTAGTATTTTGCAAGTTGCACTTTTGTGCTTTAGCTTGCGGATATGACTTAAATATAAAGGCAACTTATGGCTCGTGCATTAGTGCGGCCCCTTTGCGTTTCTTCGCTCTAAGGCGAAGTACGGCATTCAGTGCCTCTATACGCTCTTTGTAGCGTTGTCGGTCTTCTGGTGTCGTTGCTGTAGCCAGCAAATCTACTTGCAGTCGCCTCTGCTGAAGTCGTTTGCGCACTTGGCAATTCTAATGTGTCGACAATTCTGTCGCCGTGTCGCGATGTTTGTGAGCGTGACACCCTAGCCTTTGATTAGGGCACATGACCACTTTACATATTGTATGCCTTGCCGTTTTTTTTACGCGCAGGGTTGCCAGCAGGTCGGGGCGGCGCGAGGTGGGGGGTCTACCCGTGGGCCGGCGATGCCACACAAGCGTTACATTACCCCCTCCTTAGACTCGAGGCTCCTGACAGAGTACCAAGTCCTGCCGGGGCTCGGAATGGTAAACTGCTAGTCGGTTTACATGGACGGTCTTTGTGGTTCGTTTTTCGGGCGGGCGTACTTCGTAGACTAGGTCTGATATCCGACGGCCGATGGTAGCGGAGCCGATCCAGTCAGATTGAAGTTTAAGGCAACGGCCTACTCTGCGCGTGGGTGAATACAGCCATACATCGTCTCCCGCGTTTAATTCTCTGGGGTCCGATCGCAGGTCATAACGAGCTTTTTTAGCTTGTGCAGCGGCTAGAAGTTGGAGGCGGGCACTTACATTTACAACTCGCAAATGGTTTTATAGTTTCCCGACGAGTTCAGGGTACTCCGTGGGATCGAGATTCGGGCTACCAAATAGCATGGTAGTCGCAGCTCGCGCCCAAAGGTTAACAAAGCTGGCGGGAACCCTGTACTCTCGTGCGGTGCGGATTGGTAGGCCCATAGTGCTAATGGAAGCAGCTCATCCCATTCATGCTGACTGGAGGAAACAAAATTTGCCAGATAATCCAGTAGGGTACGGTTGAATCGTTCGACCATTCATCGGATTGGGGGTGTAAGGGTGTTCGCGTTTTTTCTACCCCTAGTAGCTGCATGCAAGCTTGAAATATGTTAGCCTCGAAGTTGCGTCCTTGGTCAGAGTGCAGGACGAAAGCAGCGCCAAAGCGACAGAATACATGTTGTACCAGGGCTCGGGCTACAACTTCGGCTGTCTGATCGGGAATGGCCACACATTCGGGCCATTTGGTGAAATAGTCCATGACCACAGCAGCAAAACGGTTGCCCCGGGATGTCGTGGGCAAAGGGCCTAGGATGTCAATTGCCAGACGCTCAAAGGGCGCTCCTATGTTGCTCGGTTGAAAGTGTCCGACGATTCTTCGACGCTGACCTTTCCGGGCATTACATGTGGGACAGCGAGCGCACCACATTGATATGTCGGCGTTCTGGCCTATCTAATAATACCGCTTCTTTGCCTTAGCCAGTGTCTTCTTTACACCGAAGAGACCACCAGTAGACGAATCGTGTACGCCGCGAATGGCGGTGTCGACAAGCAAGCGTGGTATGAGGGCCACTGCTGCATTCTCGGCATTTTTGATGGTGATAACTCCACGGTCGTCTATAGTCAGCCAATCAAAAAGATGCCACAGCGCTTTGACTTCAGTACTTTCGCCCCATAGTGTCATCTTAGGCGGTCGCTGACTGTTGGTTAGCCACTGGCGTACTTAAATTAGAGTCTCGTCCGACTTTATGATGGTCGGGTAGAAGGATTTGCGTGTACAAAATATGAGTACCGTCTTTTCGCTCCGCTCGGTCGCACGTGGGGCAATCGTTACAGGGCCGTCTTGAAAGGCTATCAGCATTTCCGTGCTGTAGTCATGTCGTATTGCTGTAGGCGTTCGATCCAGCGTGAGATTTGTCCTTCTGGTTCCCGAAAGTTCTATAGCCACTGCAGGGACGCGTGATCGGTACGGAGTAGGAAGTGGCGGCCGTACAAGTAATGGTGGAATTGTGTTGTGGCCCGAACTACTGATAATAATTCCCGTCGGGTGACACAATAGTTGCGTTCCGTGGGCTGGAAGCTTTTGCTGTAGTACTCGATCACTCGCTCCTCGCCTTCCTGTATTTGGCTGAGCACAGTGCCTGCCCCAAAGTTAGAAGCGTCGGTATCCAGTACAAACTTGTCCGCTTCACTGGGGAAGCTCAGAATTGGGGCTGTGGTTAAACATTGCTTCAGCTGGTTGACTGATTGGTGGCGTGGTCCCAGGCGAATGGCCGTAGTTTTTCCGTCAGCTGATGCAATGGCCGAGCGATAGTGGCGAAGTCCGCAATGAACTTACGGTAATAAGAATAAAGACCCGAAAACGAGCTCACTTCCTTCTTGTCTCGAAGCACGGGCCAAGCGAGCACTTGGTCGATCTTAGATGGGCACGCTTGTAACCCATCTCGGCCTACGATATGGCCAAGGTAGGTTACCTGTTTCTGAAAGAAACTGCATTTCTTGGGGCTAAGTTTGAGGCCTGCTCGTAACAATCGCTGAAATACTTCTTGTAGATGGGTAAGGTTCTCTTCTGCAGAGCTGGAGTGCACGATGACAGGGCAGACTTCCAGGTCATTCCTGTCAAAAGGTTGTCCATCAGGCGTTCGAAGGTGACGGGGGCGTTACATAAGCCGAACAGCCCAGCATTGTAAGTGAACGCCGTCTTTTGGCGCGAAAATTCGTCCATTTGCACCTGCCAATACCCACTTTGTAGGTCCATCGTCGAAAACCATTTTGAGCCGTACAATGTGGCCAGAATGTCGTCCATCCGGGGCAGCGGGTAGGAGTCCTTTATGGTGAAGTCATTCAGTCGACGACAATCGACGCAAAATCTTGTCGATCCATCCTTCTTCTTGACAAGTACTACCGGTGACGACCAGGGGCTGGTGGACGGCCGTATGACGCCGCGCTCTTCCATGTCCTCAACTAGTCGATGTACTTCCGCTTTTCGGGCGATGGGTATTCGCCGAGCCATTTGTTTGATAGGCCGCGATTACCCGATTCCAATGTGGTGGGTGGCCAAGTTTGTTTGGCCCGTCTCATCATCTTTCCAGGCGATAGCGATCGAGAAGTTCCCTCATTGCCTTTTGTTTGGTCGGTGGCAACTTAGAGTCCCAAGAGTGCTTCCATTCGGTTACATTCGTGGTGGCTTCCTCAGGCTTATCCAACGACTCCATTTCTACAGCCTCTAATTTGCCGAGGACTATGGTGGGTGGTAACACTTTCTCCTGTACGCTCAGGTTTAAGATCCTGGCCGTAAGCTGGCCGGACTTCACATCGATGAGGCCGGTACGCAAAACCACATCATCGGGTAGATCGGAGTAGTCACTCGGCTCGAGCCATTTCAGCGGAATCCATGACGGCACATTTTAAATGAATGCGCGTGTCAGAACGCGGCGGTAGGCCGGTGCTAGCAAATACAGTGGCTGGCTGGTCGTCTCCTGGGGACCAAAAAGGGGCATGGCCCCCCAGTGGAACTTCAGTTTTAACTCATCCAGGTCGACCACTGCCTTGTGTTTCAGCAAGAAATCCATTCCCAGCAATGTGGGGGTCGCACCATCAACCATGTAGAACGAGTGGCTCACCGGTCTGCGTTGCATGCGCAGTAAACGTAGAAGATGATGGTCCATGCAGGGTCACGTAGCACTGCGTGGTGCGCACGGGTCGCGTGGTATCTCGCCAGTTTAACAGGGAGACGACCTGCGCCTGTATCCACGACCATGGGAACGGGTTTCTGCTGTAAGAAATCGGGACAATGTAAGCTGTGCACGCCTGTAGATGAGACGGAATACGTAGCTTGGGTGACTTTGGGAGTCCCACGCTGGACGCCAATGGTAGTAGCGCCGTTCTCCTGTCGTCGTAGAAGTGTCTGGCTGACTGTGGCTCATCAGGATGGGGTCGGGCTTATGAAACAACCGAGCTAGTACTGACTCTTCCCTCGTGCCGGCTTCCTCAGTTCCGGCTACTGGCTCTATCGACAAAGACCAGTCGGGCGACGCTAGTTGGAGCGGCTTGCAACGATCCTTGGACGGCTCTAATGCGGTGGGAGCGGCGTGCCCCATGTGGGATTGCGACTCAACCACGTCAGCGGCGGAGCTATGAGGGGGGCGATGGGTTTTTGTAGAGGCGGTTGTTGGTCGGGCATCTCGATTTCCACCCGAGTGCATTCTCTTCTTCTCCTTTGGTTTATCTGGTAGAAAAGCGTTGGCGCCAATGCGCACTTCCGTGAGTGGACTGATATTTTCGGCTCGTCTTGACATGAATGGGGGTGAAGCGTAGTTGCCGATGCCCATTGGGCAACCAAGCGGGGTAGGGGCATTCCTTCCTAATGCCAATGTCTGCCCTCCGACGTTGGCATGCTGATGTTTTCCGCATTTTTAGGTGGGTGTGCCAGATTGTACTCTGCCCCGCATTTATGGGTCACCGCTATCCTCCCTCAGCTGTGTGTGCAGGATCGGGCGGCCTTGTGTGCGCCCGACTTGTGCTTGCACACGCATCGCCATGTCTAGCGCTTCTTGCAGTTGGCTAGGTTTGCTGGAAATCACCAAGCCTTGCAGCGGCGTGTCGCGTATGCCATCCACGAACTGTTGCACCAATATTTGGTCATACAGATGCCCGGGCATGCCGCTGAATGCTCCTTGGGCCAAACGTTTCAGCTCCAGTGCAAAATCCGGAAACGATTCCCGCGGTCCCTGCACTCGATGACGCAATCGTTGGTAGCTGGACCGGCAATCCAATATGAAGCGTTGCCGCATAGCGGCAAACAGCGTCGTGTATGCGGGGGCTGTGACGGCAACGTGCCATAAAAAGTAGAGGCACGGCCGCGCAAGTTTAGCACCAGGCCCAGACACTTTTCCTCATCTGTCCAGTGGTAGTAGGATGCCACGGTGTCCAGAAGACGCTCGAATTCAATCCAAGAGCTGGTGCCATCAAACAAGGGCAGCAAGTTCGGATTAAATTGGCTTGCCGATGTTGGAAGAGCCCAAGATGCCCCGACGCTGCCTACGGTGGCGCCTCCTGCCTTTGCCCTGGTGACCTATTCCAGACGGAACCCCCAGCGCCCGCGCTCTCATCAGTAGGTTTGCTGCCACGCCTCTTTCCTCTTAACCCCACACCTGACACCAATGTAGCGCAATTTACCTTTCGGAAGCTTTAGTGCCTTAATCGTGGCCGAGCGGTTGCTTCGGGTATTAAACCTAGGTGAAGAGGGTTAAGCTACAGCGGAAAAGACAGGCTGTAGCGGCGGATGGCGTAGTGGACGTTTTTAATAGATGCTTACTTTTTTAGGTTTTTTTAACACTTCAATCTCTTGGGTACAAATCACTTGCAAAAAAACAAACCACAATTAAAATGGATGCGCCTGCGCATTCCGTCCTTACCGTTTTTTTTACGCCCAGGGTTGCCAGAAGGTCGGGGCGGCGCGAGGTGGGAGGTCTATCCGTCGGCCGGCGATGCCACACAGGCGTTACAACATTAAGGAACTTATGAAAATGTTTTTTTTTTGTTTTTAATTTTATATGTTAGTATTAAAATATATATTTATTTATTTATTTATTTTTTAATAATAAAAAAATATTGCAAATTATTTTAATTGAAAAGCAATTAAAATTAATTGAAATATTTGTTTGTGTTCGTTTCTTACTATTACTGTTAATTTGTTGTAAGGTAGATATTAAATTGATTTTTTTTTAAGATTTTAAATTTTTCGATGTCTATTATAAAAAATCCTTCTCTTTCACGAACCAAGTAAAAATTTTATTAATTTATTTTTCAATATAAGTAAATTTAAAAAGTTAATGAATAATTTTTTTGTGTGGTCTGACTACAACCTGGAAGGTTTTTTTCATATATTAATAGTTTTTAGTCTATTCTTATGGACTTTTTGTTTTTTGTTCTCGCTATTTTTAATTAAAATGTTATTTTGCTTTCTCTCTTATAGACTATTTCTAATTTAAACTTTACCTCTTGAGCGTAATCTTCTATCTTATATAATGGTGTCGTAACAATATGTGAAATATTGAATCCAAATATCCCAATCGGTTTTGTCGTCAGATATATATGAACGAACGTATTCATTGAAAGTTCTATGTCTTCGTTCTATTGTCCCTAATATCTGGTGGTGGTGTGCAGTAGACGTTATGTTGGCTATATTATATATTTGCATAGGTCATTAATTATGGAGTTTTTATATTCTGTTTCCATGTCCGTAATGAAAGTCTTAATTGGCCCCGTACTTCAGAATAAAAGATTTAAATGTGGCTTTGGCAACGGTTGTTGCACTTTTTTTTGGGATTGGAATTTGTTCAATCGCATATTATCGCATCACGAAAAAAAAAAGAAAACTGCATATTTACTGCCATTCTCTGAGCGTTGTAGTGGACCTATAGTGTCTACTATCACTCTGTCAAAAGCATGTATTGGTGTATTTGTAATAGTAAGTGGGGTCTTTGGGTTTTTTGTTAGTAAGGCATCTTTGACGTTTATTAATGTCACCGTTGTCATCGATAAGCTGATGATTTTCCAGCCATGTGCCAATCACGAGCCTCGATACCGCAACCCTATCTATCGATGGCTTGGTTGGAGACTTGAATAAATGTGAATAATAATCGTGCAAATAATTAATTCGAGTTACTTATTCCCGTAAGGCGCACTGTCCACGCGCCACTGCCTTCTGACAATTTTTGGCAACCAGTTACCCAATATTAAATGAGTAACAAATTCTCTGATCCGGGATAGTGGGTTATAAATATTCAAAAGTGGGATTAGTGTGCCATAAGGAATAACGAGTGTGTAAAAACGGGTTAGAGACAGACGCGAGTAAAACAAGTTACACGGAAAACGGAAAAAAAGAGACAACAAAAATGCCGGGTAAACGTGACGCTTCGAAAAAAGCACTGAAAAATAAATGCAAAGAAGCTGGATTGTCAACGACGGGAAATCGAGATCAGTTGCAACGGAAGTTAAATATGCAAAACAGTAACGATGACTATGCAAGTGCAGGAAACCAATCAATTGCTACGCCACAGCAATACGCTAATGTCGCTACGACACAGCAACGCGAGAACTTTGCTAAAGTTGAAGTTTACAATCAAATAATAAAGCGTTGATTGTTCCTTGATGGTATAAACCGAATTGAATTTATTGTAGTATGTTGTATGCCAAATGAGCATATGCCCACAGCATTGTAGAGTATACAATGTAACCAGTGGTCATATGCTCAACACAAAGTAAAGAAGTACAAATAATCAAAAATATATACATAAGTGCAGTAATAGGATCCGTCACTTATGCGGACTGACCGCAGCGTGGGAACGCTAGCGTAAGCACTTTTTGAGTATTTACCGTCTGTACATATAAGTACATATGCATATATATACATACATACTACGCTCTCTCGTTCTGCTGCCTTCAGCGGCAGAACTTATATACTTTAATTCTTAAGGCATATATACATACATATTCTTATGCAAACATTTAGACATTTATACATACATAAGTTTATACATAAGCATACCGCTCCTCTGCCGGCTTCACTGGCAGCGCAGCTACGCGGTCTTAGCTAGAGTTAAGAATTGTAACAGAATTAAGATTGATTAAATAAATGACCATCAAACCATACAGACATATCGTGTCTTCAAAAATAATATTGAAAATACTATCAACCTTGGGAGAACCTTTTACATGGCGACCGTGACATTGGTCACGAAGGAATAGTGACCAGGACCATAATTAACCTGGAAGGAAAAAGGAGTAGAGGAAAAAGAAAGCAAGATGATACTCTAAAAAAAAAACCAAAAAGGAAAAACAGTTTTTCAATCATTTACGCAAAGTTACACACGATTGGAAAGAAGAAAATGAATGCTGATAAAAATCATTAAAAAATAAAGAAGGAACTGCTCCAGCTTATCTCCTCCAATTAAACGGCAAAACAAAAACACAACAATAATGTTTAAAAACGTTACTACACAAAGAGGACAACAATTTGAAATTTAGAAACCAAAAATCAACATGAAATTTATTACTACCATTTCTACTGTTTGCTAGCTGGCCCACATCTGTCAATACCAATGAGAAGGACAGAATGTTGGATTACGCATAAGCTACTCCTACCTCCTACCTATTACATATAAATTGGTGCGAAGACCGGCACCAGTACCGCCTGAGCCCATAGGCCCCGGACATCTGCAGCAGTAAAATAGAGAAGTTCAAGAAAACAAAACTAAAACAACAAGCCTGTGCGACCAGCACCGGCCCCGCCAACGTGGAACCGACAACGCTACATAGAGCGTAAAAATATTGATGCAATTAAAACCGCATACCTTCCGCCAAAGAGCGGAAAAACGCAAGCAGGCCGCGAATACGCATAGGCCTACTTGCCATTAATTTTAAAATATTTTTAAAAAACTCAACCAGAGGCGAATACGCCGGTTGAAAAACTACTAACAAAAAAAATAGGCTTTCTACTAACAAATGTGGTTGGAGAATTTTTTTTTTCTTTTCTTTAACAATCTAAATAAAATGCAATGTATACCTGAATTGTGAGCCAACCACATTTTTCTAATACACTAATTTTACCACGTCTCTGGCGCTTAGTTTTCAACTAAGCTGCTTTTAAAAATTGATATATTTTATATATATCCTTATCACGAGTTAGGTAATTTATCAAGATTTTAAAAAAAAAAATTTAATTAAATATGATGAAAATTTTTTATTCTTTTTCCCCATTATTGCACTAATTTCAAAAAAATATTTCTTCAAAAAAAAATTCTCTAAATCCTCATATTTTTTTTGAATGTTTGATAATATAATAAGAAAATTTGATGATACTAGTTTTGAACCCAAAATGGGGTTAATTGACACAAAGACAGTGGATTCCACTGCTAATGTCATTAATAAAATAGAATCATCAAATGTTGATTTAAAGATTACAAATATACTTTTATTAATAATTGTAATTATAATAATCGCATATATACTAATTAGAGCATATAAGTTACACAATAAATGTGTAACGAAAAGAGCCTTTAAGCCATGCTAATGATCTAGATAAGATCTAAGAATAATATGCGACAATTATTGTAAAGGTATATTTCAAATTTTATTCCTATTTAACTAATTTTTGAATGAATAAAAACTAAACGATTTAATAAAAAAAAAAAAAACTTTTACTAAAATTATTTGCTAATAAAAAAAAAATTATATATCAACTGATAAAACCATGAGTGCGTTAGATAATTATTTAATGATAAACAAAAATAAAATAAAATAAAGATGAAACACTTACTAAATAAAATATTGAGAAATGATTCGCAATTCATAGGTAGGCTATATTTCCTTCTTGCTACTGAGCCAATAGACATGTACCAGTTGGAAAACTTGTACATGTCGACATATAATTGTGAAGTATCACCTCTGATAGGATGCTCAAATAAGGAAAAAGCGATTGTTTTAGGTTCAATACCTAACGTAGAGGTAAATACTATCACAAAAATACGATAGCCTAGGCCCCTTAACGATAACTGTTGTCAATAAGTATTAATTTACTTATTTCAAACAAGAATAAGTTGTCTCCAAGGGACTGAATCTAAATAGGTATGGATGAAGTAGAAACAAAATATCTCCAAAAGTATACTCCTTTTCTTGATTTCCTGATAAACTCGGGACCAGTGAACAAGAAATATAAGGAAATAAATTTTTGATAACTAATAACTACAAGTTTAAAAGAAACATTGTAGACCTTATGGAAAAGTCCATAATAGTTGCATACGGTAGATTACTGTCTAGAAATCCTAGGAATAGGGATGTGCCTGAATGGGTACATAACATTTTTAAACCAGATATGGAAACTATTGTTATAGGAGACTCAAATGAGGATACGCAAGTAGAAGAATAAAAAAAAAAAAAGAAAAATATAATAAAATAAAAATCCTTATTTCACAATTGAACACGATTAATGGAATGGAACGAGATAGTGTCCATTGTAAAAGATGAACGCGTTGAGTTTGATAAATCGTTTAAGTGCTTAAATAAAAGTGCACCGATTTCAAACCCAACAAAAGAAAAGCACATTAGATGCTTGATAAACACTTATAATAACATTCGTGAATTAATCTATATAAATTCAAATAGATTAACACAATTGCATCTAACGCAAGGTCACGATGTATTAAAAAGACTAAGGGAAAACCTTAGATACATTTCGGAGAGACATAGTTTAAATCTATTTATCCCGAATATAATAAATACACCTGCCAAATTTGCAATGGCCGCGGCAATGGTCGTGGTTTTTATAATAATTATAATAATCGCAACATTGGCCAGAAATCGCAGCAGAATCAAAACTATAGCCAATATAATCAGCAGAACAGAAATAACAATAGAGGAAACCACAGAGGCTACTACAGAAATAATAGAGGTAGCCAAGGGAATAACCAAAATAACAGTAATACCAATAACAGAAACAATAACGTCCGAGTAGCCCAGAATACATCGGAAAACTCGCAGACGCCTTTAGATACCCAGATGTAGGAAACAACAAGATACATGCTATCAGTCTTAGTCACAATACGTTTGCTATTTTCACAAATGTGGAAACAGGAAAACCGCTAGTATTTTTAATAGACACAGGTGCGGAAATATCTATCTTAAAAGAAAATTCCGACATTTTTCAAAAAATTCAGAAAAATCAAACTATCAATATACAGGGAATAAGTCAAGAAGTAACCAAATCCATAGGACTTACTTCTATTGACATACAAACTTCAAAATATTTAATCCCACACGATTTTCATATCGTTAATTCCCTTTTCGCTATTCCATGTGATGGAATACTAGGAATCGATTTCATTAAAAAATACAACTGTCAATTAGATTTCAATCCGTCCGAAGACTGGTTAATACTTAGACCAAATAATTTAAAATATCCGATATATGTACCAATATCGTACAGTTCCGGAACCAATTCAATCATTTTACCAGCAAGATCCCAAGTTATCCGAAAAGTCGAGTTAAATTCACAAGAAGACAGTGTATTGATTCCAAATCAAGAAATTCAACATGGTATTTACATAGCAAATACCATAACAAACTCTCAAAACGCAGTCATAAGAATCCTCAATACGACGAACATAAACCAATGTGTAAATATACACAATTTAAAATATGAATCACTTTCAAATTACGAAATAGTAAACAATAGCCCTGAACAAAGAGAAAAAACAGTACTAGCAACATTGTCTAAAAATTTTCCGCCACAATTTCAGAATCAACTAACGAAATTATGCAAACAGTATAGTGATGTATTCGGACTAGAAACCGAATCGGTTACAACAAATAATTTTTATAAACAAAAGTTAAGACTGATAGATGATGTACCAATATATATCAAGAATTATAGAAATCCTCACAGTCAAAAAGAAGAAATCCAGAGACAAGTCCAAAAATTAATAGACGATAAAATAGTTGAGCCCTCTGTATCTGCTTATAATAGCCCACTCCTATTAGTACCGAAAAAATCATCACCAAATTCCGAAAAAAAGAAATGGCGATTAGTAATTGACTATCGTCAAATTAATAAAAAACTGTTGAACGATAAATTTCCGCTCCCTAGAATCGATGATACTTTAGATCAACTAGGACGAGCAAAGTACTTTTCATGCCTTGACTTAATGTCAGGATTCCATCAAATTGAACTCGAAGAAGAGTCACGAGACATTACATCCTTTTCAACATGCAATGGCTCATATCGCTTCACGCGATTACCATTCGGTTTAAAAATAGCGCCAAATTCGTTCCAGAGAATGATGACTATAGCATTCACTGGACTTGAACCTTCGCAAGCATTTCTTTATATGGATGACTTAATAGTCATTGGTTGTTCCGAAAAACATATGCTCAATAATCTAACAGATGTTTTTGAGAAGTGTAGGCAACACAACCTAAAGTTACATCCTGAAAAATGTTCATTTTTCATGCACGAAGTCACCTTTTTGGGACATAAGTGCACAGATAAAGGAATCTTGCCTGATGACACAAAATATGACGTCATCCAAAATTATCCAGTCCCACAAGATGCGGACAGCGCTAGAAGATTCATTGCATTTTGCAATTATTACCGAAGATTTATTAAAAATTTCGCTGATTATTCTCGTCACATAACAAGATTATGTAAAAAGATGTAATATTTGAATGGACAGTTGATTGCCAAAACGCATTTGAATATCTAAAATCAGCATTAATGAACCCCACTCTATTACAATACCCAGATTTTAGCAAAGAATTTTGCATAATCACAGATGCAAGTAAGCACGCATGTGGAGCAGTCCTAACTCAAAACAAAAACGGACTACAACTCCCAGTGGCATACGCATCAAGGGCATTCACCAAAGGTGAAAGCAATAAAAGTACAACAGAACAAGAATTAGCAGCTATCCATTGGGCAATCACACATTTCAGACCATACATTTATGGTAGACATTTCACTGTCAAAACAGATCACAGACCATTAACTTACTTGTTCTCAATGACAAATCCAAGCTCCAAACTAACTAGAATGAGACTTGAACTAGAGGAATATAATTTTACGGTAGAGTATCTAAAGAGAAAAGATAATTTCGTAGCCGACGCGCTATCGCGTATAACAATCAAAGACTTACAAAATATAAACTTGGCAAATAATTTCCTGCGCAGGAAATCAAAAAGATAATGATATAGAAGATTTGCGAAAGCAGTCTCTTAATGCTTCTAAGCCCAATATATACGACGTTATTGTAAATGACGAAGTAAGAAAAGTAGTGACCTTGCGAATGACAGACATTCTATGCACACTGAAACACCAATGGGAAACTTGACTTAGGTCAGTTCTTCCAAAGGCTTGAAATACAAGCCGGTATACTTAAGATTAGCCAACTCAAAGTGGCACCGAGCGAAAAGATCTTTGAAACAATTTCAATAGAATCTTTTAAATTTATGGGCAATAAAATATTAAAATCTTTAAGAGTAACGCTACTCAAGCCGGTGACCGTATTATCAAATGATAATAAAGATATAGAAGCAATACTGTTTACGTTCCACGATGACCCTATACAAGGAGGTCATACTGGAATTTCAAGAACCATATCAAAAGTAAAAAGACATTACTATTGGCGAAACATGACACGAGATATCTCGAAATATATAAAAAAATGTAATAAGTGTCAAACATCAAAAATGAATAAACATACTAAAACGCCTTTAACTATGACGGAAACACCACAACTGGCTTTTGACAGGGTAATAGTGGATACTATAGGTCCACTCCCCAAATCTGAGAATGGAAATGAATACGCAGTAACTTTAATCTGCGATTTAACGAAATACTTGGTAATAATACCAACAAGAGATAAAAGTGCGAAAACTATAGCAAAAGCTATATTTGAAGATTTTATTCTGCGGTACGGTCCAATGAAGACGTTCATTACGGACATGGGAACAGAATATAAAAATTCAATAATTGAAGATTTGTGCAAAAATATGCATATAAAAAATATAACTTCAACCGCACATCACCACCAGACCGTAGGTACCGTGGAGCGAAGCCATAGAACACTTAATGAGTTCATACGTTCATACATTTCAGTTGATAAAACAGACTGGGATGTATGGATACGATACTTCGCATTTTGTTTCAACACAACACCCTCTATGGCACATAATTATTGTCCATATGAGTTAGTATTTGGTAAAACGGCCAATTTACCAAATCAATTTAACAATATAGACATAATACAACCATTGTATAACATAGATGATTACGCTAAAGAATCTAAATTTAGATTAGAACAGGCTTATAAGAGAGCTAGAATTATGTTAGATAAACATAAGGCTAGGAATAAAGAAATATATGATAAGAAAGTAAATAATATTGAATTAAAAATAGGAGATAAAGTGTTATTAAGGAATAATACAGGTCATAAATTAGAGTCCATTTATTTAGGACCATACATAATAGAAGGCATCAAAGCTAGAGATAATATTTTAATTAAGGACACGAAGAATAAAAAGCAAGTAGTACACAAAGATAGGTTAAAGATTTTTATCAGTTAATATATAAATAAACTAGAAAGATGGACTAACTTCGGCCGTGCCGAAGTTCGTATACCCTTGCAGATTTTCTCTATATAATTCACCAGAAGCATTATTGTAAATTAAACATACCAAATTTACAAATTCAATATTTTGAGCTTGAGGAAAAAAATTTTTCATACAAAATTTTTTTTTGTACCGATTGTTCCTATAGCAGCTATATGATATAGCCAACCGATTCTGATCAGACTTGGTTGAAGTATCAAAAAGCATATTAAACTCATAAATATCAAATTTCGTGGCATTCGGTTGAAAAACAACAGAGTTATTGAGGATAAGCCTTATTCATGACCGATCGGTCCTATGGGAGCTATATGATATAGTCGTCCGATTCAAATCAAACTTGGTTGAAGTATCAAGAAGCATATTAAACTCATAAATATCAAATTTCGTGGCATTCGGTTGAAAAACAGCAGAGTTATTGAGGATAAGCCTTATTCATGACCGATCGGTCCTATGGGAGCTATATGATATAGTCGTCCGATTCAAATCAAACTTGGTTGAAGTATCAAGAAGCATATTAAACTCATAAATATCAAATTTCGTGGCATTCGGTTGAAAAACAACAGTTATTGAGGATAATCCTTATTTATGACCGATCGTTCCTATGGGAGCTATATGATATAGTCGTCCGATTCAAATCAAACTTGGTTGAAGTATCAAGAAGCATATTAAACTCATAAATATCAAATTTCGTGGCATTCGGTTGAAAAACAGCAGAGTTATTGAGGATAAGCCTTATTCATGACCGATCGGTCCTATGGGAGCTATATGATATAGTCGTCCGATTCAAATCAAACTTGGTTGAAGTATCAAGAAGCATATTAAACTCATAAATATCAAATTTCGTGGCATTCGGTTAAAAAACAACAGAGTTATTGAGGATAAAGCTTATTCCTGACCGATCGTTCCTATGGGAGCTATATGATATAGTCGTCCGATCGGGATGATTCCGAGATATACAATGCCTGCAGCAAAAAGGAGCCTATGCTGAAAATCTCAGCTCTGTAGCTCTTATGGTCTCGGAGGAGAAGCTGTTGATCCAGACAGACGGACAGACGGACAGACGGACAGACGGACATGGTCATATCGACTCGGCTATTCATGCTGATCAAGAATATATATACTTTATATAGTCGGAGATGCTTCCTTCTGTGCGTTGCAAACTTCTGACCAAAATTAATATACCCTCTGCAAGGGTATAAAAAAAAATTTTTTTTTTAAGTATTTCATTAAATAATCAAACATTCAAATAAAATAAATTCAAATAAAATAAATTCAAATAAAATAAATTCAAATAAAATAAATTCAAATAAAATATATTCCAAAAAATTCAGATATATTCAAATAAATAAATAATTAAGCAAAACAAAATTTTATTTCAATTCGTGATAAAGATAATAAAGAACACAATTTTTATATAAAAGACGTATAAAAAAAAAATATATATTCAAAAAACAAAACCCACAACTAAATAACTACATATATATTTAAGTACTAACATATAACAAAAAAAATAACTACATAATATTATTACGTTATTTCTCTAAAAAGGGAGGTGTAGTATGTTGTATGCCAAATGAGCATATGCCCACAGCATTGTAGAGTATACAATGTAACCAGTGGTCATATGCTCAACACAAAGTAAAGAAGTACAAATAATCAAAAATATATACATAAGTGCAGTAATAGGATCCGTCACTTATGCGGACTGACCGCAGCGTGGGAACGCTAGCGTAAGCACTTTTTGAGTATGTACCGTCTGTACATATAAGTACATATGCATATATATACATACATACTACGCTCTCTCGTTCTGCTGCCTTCAGCGGCAGAACTTATATACTTTAATTCTTAAGGCATATATACATACATATTCTTATGCAAACATTTAGACATTTATACATACATAAGTTTATACATAAGCATACCGCTCCTCTGCCGGCTTCACTGGCAGCGCAGCTACGCGGTCTTAGCTAGAGTTAAGAATTGTAACAGAATTAAGATTGATTAAATAAATGACCATCAAACCATACAGACATATCGTGTCTTCAAAAATAATATTGAAAATACTATCAACCTTGGGAGAACCTTTTACATTATTTTATAAAATGTTCTGTTGTTTAGCCTAAGAGTTTTTAGTATATAAGTAAGTTTGAGTTCTGTCGCTCAAAGCAGCGACAGAACGGGAGTATATAGCATGCCATATGTATTTGTATATATTGTTAAATATGTATATATATGCAGAAGGCATATACATGCGCTTGGTACCGAATGGTCAGAACGTCATAGTGCTTACGCTGCAGTTCTCACGCTGCGGGCCAGTCCACATATAAGTGGCTGATCATATTGCGGCACTTGACGGCGGTTATATTATGTAAACAAAGCGACAAAGTGTCTCTATGTTTATGCGCTTGATACTCTAACATTAAATTTGGGCATATGACCACTTAACATATTGTATACACTACAATACGGTGGGCATACGCTTGTTTGGCATATAACATACTACACCTCCCCTTTTTAGAGAAATAACGTAATAGTATTATGTAGTTATCATACCCTTGCAGAGGGTATATTAATTTTGGTCAGAAGTTTGCAACGCACAGAAGGAAGCATCTCCGACTATATAAAGTATATATATTCTTGATCAGCATGAATAGCCGAGTCGATATGACCATGTCCGTCTGTCCGTGTGTCCATCTGTCTGGATCAACAGCTTCTCCTCCGAGACCATAAGAGCTACAGAGCTGAGATTTTCAGCATAGGCTCCTTTTTGCTGCAGGCATTGTATATCTCGGAATCATCCCGATCGGACGACTATATCATATAGCTCCCATAGGAACGATCGGTCAGAAATAAGCTTTATCCTCAATAGCTCTGTTGTTTTTTAACCGAATACCACGAAATTTGATATTTATGAGTTTAATATGCTTCTTGATACTTCAACCAAGTTTGATCAGAATCGGACGACTATATCATATAGCTCCCATAGGACAGATCGGTCATGAATAAGGTTTATCCTCAATATCTCTGTTGTTTTCCAACCGAATGCCACGAAATTTGATATTTGTGAGTTTAATAAACTTCTTAATACTTCAATCAAGTTTTATCAGAATCGGTTGGCTATATCATATAGCTGCTATAGGAACAATCGGTACAAAAAAAAATTTTGTATGAAAAATTTTTTTCCTCAAGCTCAAAATTTTGAATTTGTAAATTTGCTATGTTTAATTTACAATAATGCTTCCGGTGAATTATATAGAGAAAATCTGCAAAGGTATACGAACTTCGGCACGGCCGAAGTTAGTCCATCTTTCTAGTTTTTTTTTTGTGTTAGTACTCAAATATATATGTAGTTATTTAGATGTGTTTTTTTTTTTTAATGTTTTTGCGTCTTATATAAAAATTGTGTTTCCTCATTGTCTTTATCACGAAGTCAAATGAAATTTTGTTTTATCTATTAGTCAATTTAAATTAGATTATTATATATAAAAATTGTATTATAAATGAAAATTTTTTGTTTTTTTTTATGTTTGAACTTTTAGCCTATCCTTATGAACTGTTTGTTTTTTATTTTTATTATTCTTTATAATTATATTATTATTGTTTTCTATGCTAATGACCTCAAATGGTCCTACGTAAGAAGGTTCTAATTTATGACCTGTTTCATTCTTTAGATAAACCTGGTCTCCTATTTCTATTTTAAAATCTAATACTTTCCTATCAATTATTTCTTTTTGCTTAATTTTATTTTTCTCTAAAAGTATTCGAGCTCTCTTATACGCGTTTTCTAATGTAAACTTTTTGTCCTTAATGGTATCGTCGTGGTGGTGTGCAGTAAACGTTATGTTGTCTATCTTTAGATATTTGCACGAGTCATTAATTATGGATTTTTATATTCTGTTTCCATGTCCGTAATGAACGTCTTCATTAGACCATACTTCAGAATAAAGTTTTCAAATATAGTTTTTGCAACTATTGTTGCACTTTTGTCTCAGTTGGTATTGCTAGAAGGCCATTATGACCTCCTTGTATTTCATTGCTATATAATTTAGACAGTATCGCTTCTTGATATTTTACATTTTGCATTAGGGTCACCGGCCTGAGTAGCGCTACTCTTAATATATATATTCATTATTTTATTGCCCATATTATTAAAAGATTCAATTGAAATTAATTCAAAGATCTTTTTGCACGGTGCCACTTTTAGTTGGCTGATTTGAGATACACCGGCTTGCCTTTCAAGCCTTTGGAAAAGCTGACCTAAGTCGAGAATTCCATTGGAGTATAAATCGCTAACATTAATTCTTGCTACAGCTTTTTTTCCATGTTTCAATAAACATGTTGAATCTGTTATTCGCAAGGTCACTACTTTGCGTACCTCGTCATTTGTAATGACTTCGTATACGTTGGGCTTAGAAGCTTTTTCGAGACTTTGCCTTGGCAATAGCTCTTGTTTATGTTCTGCACAGAAATTCTTTTGTCTACTTTGGTGCCTGGTAGTGACTTTCAGGACTTTTCTATTCATGTCAATTAAGTCGGATATTGTTATCCTTGACAGGGCATCTGCCACGAAATTATCCTTACCTCTCAGCTACTCTACTGTAAAATCGTACTCTTCTAATTCGAGTCGCATGCGTGTTAGTTTTGAACTTGGGTTTACCATAGAAAATAAATATGTTAAAGGTCTGTGATCAGTTTTAACTGTAAAGTGTTTGCCATATATATATGATCGAAAATATGGTATTGCCCAATGTATTGCTGCTAGTTCTTGTTCTGTAGTACTCTTATTGCTTTCACCTTTAGTGAATGCTCTTGATGCATATGCAACTGGGAGTTGGAGTCCATTATAGTTTTGAGTTAAAACTGCTCCACATGCTTGTTTGCTTGCATCTGTGATTATGCAAAATTCTTTGCTAAAATCTGGGTACTGCAATAGATTTGGTTGAACAAGTTGATTTTTTAGGTACTGGAATGCCTCTTCACATTCTGTTGACCATTCAAATGGGACATTCTTTTTACATAATCTTGTTATGTGCCGTGAATATTCGGCGAAGTTTTTTATAAAACGTCTATAATAATTGCAAAAAGCAACGAATCTTCTAGCGCTGTCTGCGTCCGTAGGGACAGGATAATTATTGATAACATCAAATTTTTTATCATCAGGTAAGATTCCTTTATCTGTGCATCTGTGACCTAAAAACGTCACCTCGTGCATGAAAAATGAACATTTTTCTGGATGTAATTTGAGATTGTGTTTTCTACAAAGTTTGAAAACATCTATTAGATTTTTAATCATATGTTGTTCAGAACAACCAATAACGATTAAATCATCCATGTAAAGGAAAGCTTGTGTAGGCTGTAGGCCTGAGAATGCTATTCATCATTCTCTGAAATGAATTAGGCGCTATTTTTAAACCAAAAGGTAATCGCGTGAAACGATATGAGCCATTGCTCGTTGAAAAAGACGTTATAATTCTTGAGTTTTCCTCAAGCTCAATTTGATGGAAACCTGACATTAAGTCAAGGCATGAAAAATATTTAGCTCTACCCAATTGATCAAGAACATCATCAATTCTGGGGAGTGAAAATTTATCCGACAACAATTTTTTATTTATTTGGCGATAGTCAATTACTAATCGCCATTTTTTCTCTTTAGAGCTCGGAAGAGCTTTCTTCGGTACTAATAAAAGTGGGCTATTATAGGGTGACACAGACGGTTCTACAATATTTTGTTCAATTAACTTTCCAACCTGACGCTGGATTTCTTCTGCTTGGCTATGCGGACATCGATAATTTTTTACAAATACTGGTTCATCATCCTTAAGTCTCAATTTCTGCTTATAGAAATTGTTTGTTGTGATTGGTTCGGTTTCAAGTCCGAACACATCACTATACTCGGTGCATATTTCTTCAAGTTGTTTTTTAAAGAAGATGGGAAAATTTTTCTTTAATTTATTAATTACAGACTCTTTTCTATTGTCTTTTAAATTTTGAACTACATCGTAGTTCGAAAGTGATTCAAATTTTACGTTATTAATGCTTACCATTTGGCATGTATCTGTGGTATTTAAGAATCGGACATAAGTATTCTGGGCTGTTGCAATAGTGTTTGCAACATAAACAACCGGTTTAATTTCCTGATTTGGAATTAAAATGTTTTCTTCTGTTGAATACAACTCTATTTTGCGTATCACTTGTGATCTTGCTGGTAGAAGTGTGGAATTAGTACCAGAACTAAATGTTATTGGAACGTATATGTGACACGTAAGGTTTTGTGGTCTAATTACAAACCAATCGTCTCAACTATTGTAATCGAATTTGCAATTAAATGTTTCTATGAAATCTAATCCTATTATTCCATCGGAAGGGATTGCGAAATCTGAATGAAGTAAATGAAATTTGTATGGAATAATGTATTTGTCTGTTTGAAGTTCAATTGAGACTAATCCTTTGGAGTTTATTACTCCTCCTCCTATGCCTCGAATGTCTATAATTCTATTGGTTTTGATGTCATGAAAGACATCAGAATTTTCTTTTATAATTGAAATATCTGCACCTGTATCAACCAAAAATGTTATCTTTTTATTTGTTGCAACATTTTTGAATGATACAAAATTGTTGAGACTTAAGTTGACAGTATATATTTTTCTGCTTAATCTTGCATATCTGGAGGAGTTTGGGAGTTTCCCTAAGTATCTTGGGCAATTCGGACATTATTCCTATTCCTGTTCTGGTTGATGTTATAACCGTTATGTTGGTTATTTCCTCTATTTCCTCTATTATTGTTATTATTGGTGTTCTGGTAATTATCTCTGTTTCGGAAATTACCCCTATTTTGGTAATTACCTCTGTTTTGGTAATTACCTCTGTTAGGGTTAGGATAGCCTCTTTGGTTACCGCGACTATTATTGCCTCTGAAATAGTAAATATTGTCAGCGCTTCCAGTAATCTTTGTACTGTGCTGAATATATTGACTCATTGTATCATTAAAATTTGTGAAATTGCCTGTTTCTAGTATGAAACGGACCTTTTCATGCTCGGCATTGGTAATCATGGCGGATAATGACGTTTTGATTGAAAATTTATCCGCAGTTACTGGGTCTGCGCCTTCGTCAATATACGCTATGGCTAACTGCTTGCGCAGGTTGTCAATTTCAGTCGTATATTGCGATGCCGTTTTGCCTTTTAGTTTGGTGTTCAGCAATTTAGCTTCGATAAGTACTGAGGATTCTCCTTTGACGTTATCAGCTAGCTTCTGAATTATTCCTTGAATCGTTTGTTCATTTTGAACCTTGTAAAGGATTGTGCCTGTTATCTTTGATTTGATAACTTCCACGGCTAGATCCTCTTAATCTCCTTTGGTTCTATCTGTGATTCTTAAGGCGGTCAAGAAGCGTTAGAGTGATAGCTTGTTGCCATCAAATTCGGGAATCGAAGTTGAGACTTGTCTCACAAATTGTCGATCTTTTTCGACTGTGGACGTCATGCTTACTTCGTTTTCTATTTCGAATGTGTGTTTGAATTCTTGACTTGATTGTTTCTCGATCTGGTCAGTATCCATTAATACTGACTCATCAAATTTGGCTGGTGTGTTAATTATATTCGGGATAAATAGGTTTAAACTATGTCTCTCCGATATATATCTAAGGTTTTCCCTCAGTCTTTTTAACACGTCGTGTTCTTGCGTTAAGTGCAATTGCGTTAATCTATTTGAATTTGTGTAGATTACTTCACAAATGTCATTATACGTTTTTATCAACCATCTAATGTGCTTTTCTTTTGTTGAGCTTAAAATCGGTGCACTTTTATTTAAGCACTTAAACGATTTATCAAACTCAATACGTTCATGCTTAATAATGGACACTATCTCGTTCCATTCCATTAAGCATGTTTAATTGTTCTTGTGTGAAATAAGTAAATTAATACTTATTGACAACAGTGATCATTATGGGACCTAGGCTATCGTATCTTGTGATAGTATTTACCTCTACGTTAGGTATTGAACCTAAAACAAGGGCTTTTTCTTTAGTTGTGCATCCTATTAGAGGTGAAACTTCACAATTATATGTCGACATGTACAAGTTTTCCATCTGGTACATGTCTATTGGCTCAGTAGCAAGAAGGAAATAGACCCTACCTACGAATAGCGAATCATTTCTCAATATTTTATTTAATAGGTATTTCATTTTGATTTTATTTAATTTTTGAAGGTAATAATTTTTGTTTATTATGAACTATTTTATTTATTATTCTTTTTTTTTATTATTTTTTTTTTATACATATATTGATATGACAATTGTCCGTGTGCATATACTTAATTTTTTCTTTTGGTTTTATATCTTATCTAGACCATTGGCTCGGCTTATTGCCCTTTTAGTTACACACTTATTGTGTAATATGTATACTTTATAGAGAATATATGCGCACATAATTAAGACAATTATCAATAGCAATATATTAGTTAATTTTAAGTCAATATTTAATGCTTGGATTTGGTTTATTATCAATTAAACCCATATCTATATCATCAAATTTGCTTATGCTATTGTTGAACATAAATTTTTGTATTCAAACAAAAAGAACAGTTTTGTGAATTTTGTTTTAGGAGTTTCCAAAACTGTCCTTATGTATGTTTTTATTTTTATTCTAAAATTTAAGTTCAGTATCTATGTATATTATTCGACCTGCTACTAAACGTCAATAAAACTGTATACAAATTGCTTATACTCTACATAGAGGGAGAAAAAACCTGAAAATTCCTCATATTGATTTTTTTTTGGATTTATTTGAGCGTTAGTGAAATAATGAAAAAATAAAAATTAAAATTTTAGAAAAGTAAAAATTTTTATTATATTAATTCTTTTGAAATTTG
This sequence comes from Drosophila sturtevanti, assembly GCA_018150375.1. NCBI lineage: Eukaryota > Metazoa > Arthropoda > Insecta > Diptera > Drosophilidae > Drosophila > Drosophila sturtevanti. The sequence goes on along the minus strand of JAECWJ010000197.1, from coordinate 94,466 downwards.
AACCGTTAACTAGTTCGTGATAAAAAACGACAAAGAAATCAATTTTTAAAGCAACTTAGTTGAAAACTAAGCGCCAGAGACGTGGAAAGATTAGTGTGTTAGAAGAATGTGGTTGGCTCACAATTCAGGTATACATTTCATTTGTTTTAGTTTTAATAAAAAAAAATTCTCCAACCACATTTGCTAGTAGATAGCCTGTCAGGGTTTTTGGTTGAGTTTTAATATTTTTTAACTAATGGTATTCGCGGCCTAATTGCGTTTCTTCGCTCTTGGCGAAGGTATGTGTTTTTATATGCATATATATTTACGCTCTATGTAGCGTTGTCGGTTCCACGTTGTGTGCTGTCGGCATTGGATTTTTGGGCGCAACTTGTGGCGTTGGCGGGGCCGGTGCTGGTCGCACAGGCTTGTTGTCTTTGTTTTACTTGGCTTAAACTTCTCTATTTGACTGCTGCTGATGTCCGGGGTCTATGGGCTCAGGCGGTACTGGTGCCGGTCTTCGCACCAATTTATATTCACAGTAGGTAGGAGGTAGGAGTAGCTTATGCGTAATCCAACATTCTGTCCTTCTCATCGGTATTGACAGATGTGGCCAACAAGCAAACGGTAGCAATGATAGCAATAAATTTCATGTTGATTTTTGGTATTTGAATTTCAAATTGTTTTACTCTTTGTGTAATGTTAAACGTTTTTAAACATTATTGTTGTTTGTTGGTTGGTTGGTTGTTGGTTGTCTGCTGGTTGCTTGGTAGGTATTTTTTTTATTTGGATTGGTTTTGCATTATCATCATATTATTTCTTTTCCTTTTTTTGGGGGGTTTTACATAAGATTTTGCAATTTTTTGTTACATTTTTTCTTCTTGTACAAGTGTCATGACACTTGTCACGGTCGCCATGTAAAGATGAAGTCTACAATCAAATAATAAAGCGTTGATTGTTCCTTGACGGTATAAACCGAATTGAATTTATTTTATAAAATTTTCTGTTGCTTAGCCTAAGAGTTTTTAGTATATAAGTAAGTTTGAGTATAGCATGCCATATGTATTTGTATATATTGTTAAATATGTATATATGTGCAGAAGGCATATACATGCGCTTGGTACCGAATGGTCAGAACGTCATAGTGCTTACGCTGCAGTTCTCACGCTGCGGGCCAGTCCACATATAAGTGCCTGATCATATTGCGGCACTTGACGGCGGTTATACTATGTAAACAAAGCGACAAAGTGTCTCTATGTTTAGAGACACTCTATTATTAAATTTGGGCATATGACCACTTTACATATTGTATACACTACAATACGGTGGGCATATGCTTGTTTGGCATATAACATACTACAGAACAAAATTGTGGATCCAGGTTAGGTACTCTCATATTTGGATGACGTCATAATACAAAGTAAAACATTTGATGAATTCAGCGTCTTGAGCGATTTCTTAAAATTCTTTAAGAAAGTGGACTAACACTGCATTATGACAAATGCAGACTCCTCCAAACAGAGATTACGTTCCTAGGACACATAGTCAAAAAAAAAGAAATACCCCAGGCGAAAATAAAGTCAGCGCAATTAAAAACTTTAATGTTCTATCAAATGTAAAACAAGTACGACGTTTTTTAGATCCCACAGAATTTTTTCGCAAATTTGACGAAAATAACTCACTGATATCAAGGCCATTAACTCGTCTTCTACGGAAAACAGAGGAGAATACTTTCGGTTGGAGCAGCGGGCATTCAACGAGCTCACTGGAAAATTATGCAACGCCCCAGTATTAAACTTATACGACTTTTCAGCATATCACGATATACCGACGCTTGTGCCATTGGTATAGCAGGAGTGTTGTAAAAGTCTCACGATGATAAGGAATGGCATCTCTTATGTTACTTCAGCAGGCACTGTACAGACGCAGAAGGTAAATATCACAGCTACGCACTCGAAACCTTAGCAGTAGCTGAAACGCTTCAACGATTTAGAGTATACCTTTTGGGAAAACCGTTTCATCTTATAACTGATTGCTCTGCAATCGCCAAAGTCAAGATGAACAAAGAGAAATAATGAAATATCTTTAGATGAAATTATTCGAACCATAATTACGGATGTCCACGATTGGCTGCTGACATTGCAACTACAAGATAAATCGCTTGTCGAAATCGCTACTCTAAAGGGGAACTATAAAAATAAACAGCATAAGCAACTTTATTCTGATTATCTCTTAGAAAATCATCGTTTATATTGGAAATGGGGAAATAACATTGCTTTCGTTGTACCAAAATCAGTTAGGTGGCGCGTCGTTAAAAGCTGCCATGACGACGCACTGTGGGGCCTCTGCCCGAATAGCTGACCAAAAATCATTTTTTTCACTATCGCGTTGGGGAAAAGTGAATAATGAAATCGACAGATAATACTTCAGAACTTATGGATCCAAAATATTTTTGAAATCGGATAAGAATTGTGGGTGCTACATCGTCTCAAAGTGGAGACATTTTTCATGTCTTAAAAAAATGTACATTTTTTATGAAAACTTGCAACTTTGAAACGGGATGTTGGCCGAATGAAGCAACTTATCTTAAATATTTTTATTTTATTTGAAAAGTAGATCAATTTTTAGTTATGTGTAGTAAAAAATTTAAACAAATTTTAAATATTGAGTAAATTGGAGATGTTTAAAAAAAACATTAAATTATCACATTTTTAAAACTTTGGTGGAGATGAATCAACAGAGTTGCACCGAGATGCACGATGAAATTATGTACACGTGATAGAGGGAATGTTCACCTTTCAGACCAATATAGTGTAGTCTTTGTCAAAAATCGCGAAAACCAATGCAACCTCGCATAAAAAACGCCTTCCAGGCACAAGAGCGCATGGAAATTTGCCAGTAGCATGTGTGTAAAATGAAAATGAGCCATCAATATAAAATAACCTAAAAAAAATCGCCAAAAAAAATTTTTTTTTTTTCGCAATTTGAATAATAAATTGAAACAAAACATTAAAAAATCTGTTTTAATCATTAAAATTAAAAAACAAAGTTCATTTGTGATCAAAAAAGCGTTTTTTTAAGCGAATTATAGGGGTAAAATATGCCTAGAAATATTTTTCAACTTTGACCTTGAATATCAAGGTAACCCGCGCACGTAGTACCTTCGGCAACAATTCAATTTGAAGCTTAGGGAATCAGTTTTTAAATGCTTTTTAAATTTTCAAAATCGCTTTACTACTTTAGAAGATATGATTTTTGACAAGCGAAATGAGCGATGGCCCCACTGTGCGACGTCGGACACTTCGGTCTAAACAAAACCATTGAGCGGATCCAAAAACAGTTTTGTTTCCCAAATATAAGGAAATACGTAAAGGATTACATCTCAACATGTATTCAATGCTGCTAGTATAAATCGAAGAGTGGAAAACCTGAGGGATGCATGCATTATAACGATATCGATTCCATTTCGCAGACTTCATGTGGATCATTTAGGTCCTTTCATTCGCAGTAAGCGTGAAAATGCTCACATACTGGCAATTTCAGACGCCTTTAGTAAATTCTTGATCGTAAACGCAGAAAAAGCACGAAGACGCTTCCAGTATTGAATGTCCACAACGAAGTCTCAAGCTATTTTGGATTACCATACAAACATCCAACATGTCAAGAATGCTGTTCGTACTCCTCGTGCAATAAAATTCGTACAAATTATTAATTCGAGTTCCTTATTCCCGTAAGCCGCACTGTCCATCCGCCAATTCGTCCGGACAATTTTTGCCAACCAGTTACCTAATATTGAATGAGTAACAAATTCTCAAAACTGGTGGGTAATACCGGCTTGAGCGCATCTCTTAATATTTTCAATATTTCATTGCCCATATTTTTAAAAGATTCAATTGAAATTAATTCAAAGATCTTTTCGAACGGTACCACTTTGAGTTGGCTAATCTTAAGTATACCGGCTTGCTTTTCAAGTCTTTGGAAGAATTGACCTAAGTCACGATTTCCATTGGCATACAGATCAACATCAATTCTAGCAATAATTTTCTTCCCATGTTTCAAAATTATGTATTGTTTCTTATATGCAAAGCCACTACTTTACATATTTTTTCATTACAAATGACTTCACATACAAGGGGCTTAAAAGTGTTGTCAAGTGTTTGCCTAGGCAAATCTACTTGTACATTTTCTGCGCAGGAATTTTTCCATTTACTTTGTTGCCTTGGAGTTCTGGTAAACGACTGAAACTTAAGCTAAAGACAAATTATATTCTGCCTAACCTGGAGTGTTCACATAATTATAAAAGTGCCGATCTTGCGGCATGTGTGAGATATCGCATTGCTTCTTCCGCTGCTTTTCCATCGTTATGCAGGGCAAAACGTGGGAAGCGCTGATTCAGCGGATGATTGGACGTTTGGGTTAACTCCTCCCCTACTTAAGTTAAGGACGTCCTCTTTTTTTTTCACTCTCGATAAGGGTTCGTAGCCGCGCTGTGTTTGACGTTGTTTCTTTATGTGGCAGAGTCTAAATACAATGCAACAGACTGCAACAAAACATAGGGAGATGTCTCCTGATAAGATGGGACGAGACACCAACTTTGATTCTAGGTCTCCAATATATCTTAGGTTCTCATTGTTTAGTCTATGGAGATACGGGAGACTGAGAACCTCCTGGTGGCCGTTAATGTTCACAAGTGACAATGCCGCTGAGAAATGCCCTTAGGAATACCATTGTAGTTTTTAAGGACGGTTTCGTTTAGTCGCACTTCGTTTATGAAGGTAATGAGGTAAGTCCCTTTTACAGTGAGTTCCCTTTCATCATTCTCACGGATCAACATCGTCACATCGTTTATTATTAGGACGCCTTCATCTACAATTGTAATGGCATCTAAATGGCTGAGTTTCGCAGTGTGCTGTGCCTCCAGAATGCAGCTGCTTCGCGCATGTTTCCGTCAGGGACAGTTGGCAAAATGACGTAGAAATGGCCTTATTGCAATTTGACAATGCTACAATCCGATTGCCGCATTCACCCACATTATTGTCTTCTCCCAATCGGAGCGTTATGCCGTTTTTCTGAACGGGATCCAAACTAGGTTTTGAGAACTTAATAATAAAATATAGATATTCTGGATTTTGTATCACCTTAATGCTAGATGCTTCAATAATTGCAGAAATGCTTACATTCGAAGAGTGCTCATTTATCAATTTCGTCAATTCATCAAAATTTAGAATAGTTGGGTTCACAATATTTACTTTTGCTAGTGAGATTGCAAGTATAATGTTTTGTAATTCAGATATGATTATTCTATTTCTAGATAGCAAAATTTCAAATAGATGTCCTGTGTCAATTTGAGTGTTTTTGGCAGTTTTTATTAGTGTGTTGACGGTGTCTGTTATTTTATTAATTTGCAGCTGTGTTCTAGTATTAATTTCTACCTGTTTCCTTTCTGAATCTATGATTTCTTTTTGTTGAAAGCTTAATTGTTGCCAGTCATCGAAATCCGGCGTAACTGCAACTACCTTCAACGCGGTACCCAGAATGTTAAGGCTCCTAGCATGCCTATGATGAATTTCCAGTTCGGATAATAAATTGCCGATCTGTTCCGTGTCTGCTTTTAGTATTTTCTGCATGTGAGATTGTGGGAACATCTTTATCGAATCTAGTGTCTCTTCCTTGATTTCAATGTATGCCGAAAGATTTGCCGTATGACGTAAGTACCCAAATTCTTCCCATAGCCAGACACTGCCTCCCTCTATAGGTATGTAGTTCGAGTTGGTAAAGTCCGTTAACTTGGCTGTCACCGCGGTTACGAGAAGTATTAAAAGAATCCTAAAGTAAAATGAAACGGTATTTCTTATTTATTGTCTTAACTTATTTTTCCTTATCTAATATTGTCCTTATAAACCACCCCCCTCTTATAAGCACTGTAGTGCCCATATCTGCCTGTACTATCTCCTCTTCATATAGGTGTTGTCTTATTTCCTAATCTCTTATTATTTTTGTAAATCTATTTCTTTTAAATAATTCGTTCTGTAGCTTTTGTCGGTATAAACCGAACTAACTTTATTTGAAAAATATTCTCTGGCTTAGCCTTATGAATTTAAGTATATAAGTTCTGCCGCTGAAGGCAGCAGAACGAGAGAGCGTAGTATGTATGTATATATATATATGTGCATATATATGTACAGATGGTACATACTCAAAAAGTGCTTACGCTAGCGTTCCCACGCTGCGGTCAGTCCGCATAAGTGACGGATCCTATTACTGCACTTATATATATATTTTTGATTATTTAAGCTTATTTACTTTATGTTGAGCATATGACCACTGGTTACAATGTATACTCTACAATGCTGTGGGCATATGCTCATTTAGCATACAACATACTACAGTCTATCATATTTTGCTTTTCTAGAGACCCTGCAGTTGATAACTATTTGGTTTGCAATTCTTGTCATTTTTGAAAAAAAAAATACTCTATCAGAACTTGCTTCACATTTTCTTGAGCTGTCCTATGAGCTCTGTTGTGTTCTGTGGTGACTATTTCCACCTGTTCATCTTTGTTAACTATATCTTGAACGAGTGCTTTGCAATGCCTAAACGTTGTAGATGGGAATTCGCTAATTAGCTGATGCTGAATTTTTGCTAAAGTATGAAAATCGCACTTTATCCCGTTTTCAACATTAAGATTGATTTTTCCCCTAGGACTGGTAACAAATCAGAGTAGTTATCGAATTCTACGATAAAATAAAATAAAATTACGATAAGATGGAGCATCCGCTTGCTCAATGATTTTTTGGTTTCTGTAACAGTTGACCGATTTGTCTGAACCCTGTGTAGTGTAAGTCAATGATATTTCACTGTAGACCGTGCTATCACCGTCTTCTATGTTTGAAATTATATAATTTTCCAATGCATTAACATGTTGGCGCGAAAGCGCATCAGCCACATGGTTTTCCTTACCGGGATTATAGAAAACATTGGCTCCATGTTCATCAATGAATGATTTCCATAGTTTGATTTTGGAGTTTGAATTTCTGTCCGAGACAGTGAATGTAAGTGGTTGGTGGTATGTGTAAATGTTTAGGCACCGGACCCCATGCAAGTAATTCCTCAAGTTTTTTAATGCCCAAACGATGACAAGTAATTTTCTCTCATTTGTGGCATAGTTAAGTTCGGGACCTCTAAGAGTCCTTGTAATCATTGTAATGGGCCTGCCCTCTTGCGATAGGACAGCCCCTATGCCAGACCCTGAAGCGTCAGTCGTAAGGTCGAAGGGCTTATGGAAATTTGGGTAGCGTAGCTACCCAACTTTCATTGAATGAAAGTTTCCTTGACTGACTCGTGCTAACTTTACCATTGTCACCTTTTAGAATGTCCGTCAACGTTTTTGCAATAGAGGCCAAATCTTTAAAAAAACATCTGTAGTAACTGGCTAGTCCAAGGAAATATCGGAGACCAAACAGGGTCTCATGAGTTTTGTAATTCATAATTGTTTTTACTTTATACGGTGATGAAGAGATTCCGTTTCTTGAAACAGTAAACCCGTAGAATACCTACGCTACTTTTGAAGAAATGTGACTTTTCTTCAGAAACTTTCATGTTTGCATCGTTTAGACGCTGAAGAACCCAATCTATGTGTGCTAGGTAATCCTCCTTTGTTTCAGAAAACATTATGATGTCGTCCACATAAACGTGACCAAAATTTTCCAATTTGTTCTCTTAGAACATCGTCAATTGCCCTTTGAAATATAAAGGGCGCATTTTTTAAACCGAAGGGTGGCCGGCAAAACTCATATTTTCCGTTGTTTACAGAGAATGCTGTCTTCTCCCGATCCCGGTTTGAAAGGGTTATCTGATGGAATCCAGACTTCAGATCCAATATCGTAAAATATTTAGATTTACCCATATTGGCCAAAATCATTGTGACATTTGGAATGGGATGTGTGACGCTAATTGTGATTGCATTCAACTTCCTGAAGTCAATTACCAATCGTTTTTTTTGTTTCCCTCTTCATCGATTTCTTTCTTATCGACAACCCAAATTGGGTTGATATAGGGTGATCTAGAAGGTCTAATATAATATATTAGTTACTAATATTAACTTTTCAGTTCTAGACCGGGTATTATATAATTTTTTGAAGCTCCTGTGTCTATCAGCAAACGGATTGTTTTCCCTGCGCACGTTTTTTCTATGAACGGGAGCAGGGATTGTCCTCTAAAAAATTCACATTGTCGTAGTCAAGCATGTCTTTACAATCACTTATTTCGATTTCGGATTCTTGATAATATTGATTGTTCTTATCTGACCTTGTTGAATCATGTTGACTCAAATGATTCACCCTTTTGGGTTTTTGGTTTGAATTGCGAGTGTTACCACAATTTGCTCATTTGTTTGTAAAATTTTGCGGTTGATACGTATGCAGAAAGGCAGCATCATTTTCCCGATTATTTGGATTTGCACCTTGTTGCTGTCGAAATACTGTGGGTTGTTTAAATTTCGATGATGTCGGATCGACATCCATCGGTTAACTATATTTTTGGTTGGTTCTTGGTTGGGAACCCCATTTTCCGGAATCCTGATTCCTAGTGTAATAAAAAGGATTTTTCCCTATGTTTCGATTTTCCTGATTATATGTTTTCTTGCCTTTTACTTGTGGGTCTATTCGGTTTTACCTGTTTTTTCCTCCAGACTTTTTGCATAACTATATGCAAATGTGTAACGTTCTTGACTGTATTCTACCTCTTGGGCTAATGCTAAGGCCGATGGTAAATCCCTAGGGCGAGACGCAAACAAAGCATCTCTGTATATTTTCCTAGTGCCTGATATGAAAACGGATAACATAACGCGTTTGCTCTATATTTATCATTTAAAGAATTTGCCAACGATGCCTCATGGGTCATGGTGGTCTTATTTGTGAGTAAGGCCAATTTTTTCTCAACCTCTTCATAATACTCTACTAAAGACAAGCTTTCCTAAGTAAGCATGGCCATCTCACGTTCTAGCAGATACATAGGTCTTTTGTCCGCGTATGTAAAATCTAATCTGTCAATAATTGCATTTAAATTCAGTACAGTATAAACCGAACTAACTTTATTTGAAAAATATTCTCTGGCTTAGCCTAATGAATTTAAGTATATAAGTTCTGCCGCTGAAGGCAGCAGAACGAGAGAGCGTAGTATGTATGTATATATATATATGTGCATATATATGTACAGATGGTACATACTCAAAAAGTGCTTACGCTAGCGTTCCCACGCTGCGGTCAGTCCGCATAAGTGACGGATCCTATTACTGCACTTATATATATATTTTTGATTATTTAAGCTTATTTACTTTATGTTGAGCATATGACCACTGGTTACAATGTATACTCTACAATGCTGTGGGCATATGCTCATTTGGCATACAACATACTACAGTCTATCATATTTTGCTTTTCTAGAGACCCTGCAGTTGATAACTATTTGGTTTGCAATTCTTGTCATTTTTGAAAAAAAAAATACTCTATCAGAACTTGCTTCACATTTTCTTGAGCTGTCCTATGAGCTCTGTTGTGTTCTGTGGTGACTATTTCCACCTGTTCATCTTTGTTAACTATATCTTGAACGAGTGCTTTGCAATGCCTAAACGTTGTAGATGGGAATTCGCTAATTAGCTGATGCTGAATTTTTGCTAAAGTATGAAAATCGCACTTTATCCCGTTTTCAACATTAAGATTGATTTTCCCCTAGGACTGGTAACAAATCAGAGTAGTTATCGAATTCTACGATAAAATAAAATAAAATTACGATAAGATGGAGCATCCGCTTGCTCAATGATTTTTGGTTTCTGTAACAGTTGACCGATTTGTCTGAACCCTGTGTAGTGTAAGTCAATGATATTTCACTGTAGACCGTGCTATCACCGTCTTCTATGTTTGAAATTATATAATTTTCCAATGCATTAACATGTTGGCGCGAAAGCGCATCAGCCACATGATTTTCCTTACCGGGATTATAGAAAACATTGGCTCCATGTTCATCAATGAATGATTTCCATAGTTTGATTTTGGAGTTTGAATTTCTGTCCGAGACAGTGAATGTAAGTGGTTGGTGGTATGTGTAAATGTTTAGGCACCGGACCCCATGCAAGTAATTCCTCAAGTTTTTTAATGCCCAAACGATGACAAGTAATTTTCTCTCATTTGTGGCATAGTTAAGTTCGGGACCTCTAAGAGTCCTTGTAATCATTGTAATGGGCCTGCCCTCTTGCGATAGGACAGCCCCTATGCCAGACCCTGAAGCGTCAGTCGTAAGGTCGAAGGGCTTATGGAAATTTGGGTAGCGTAGCTACCCAACTTTCATTGAATGAAAGTTTCCTTGACTGACTCGTGCTAACTTTACCATTGTCACCTTTTAGAATGTCCGTCAACGTTTTTGCAATAGAGGCCAAATCTTTAAAAAAACATCTGTAGTAACTGGCTAGTCCAAGGAAATATCGGAGACCAAACAGGGTCTCAGGAGTTTTGTAATTCATAATTGTTTTTACTTTATCCGGTGATGAAGAGATTCCGTTTCTTGAAACAGTAAACCCGTAGAATACCTACGCTACTTTTGAAGAAATGTGACTTTTCTTCAGAAACTTTCATGTTTGCATCGTTTAGACGCTGAAGAACCCAATCTATGTGTGCTAGGTAATCCTCCTTTGTTTCAGAAAACATTATGATGTCGTCCACATAAACGTGACCAAAATTTTCCAATTTGTTCTCTTAGAACATCGTCAATTGCCCTTTGAAATATAAAGGGCGCATTTTTTAAACCGAAGGGTGGCCGGCAAAACTCATATTTTCCGTTGTTTACAGAGAATGCTGTCTTCTCCCGATCCCGGTTTGAAAGGGTTATCTGATGGAATCCAGACTTCAGATCCAATATCGTAAAATATTTAGATTTACCCATATTGGCCAAAATCATTGTGACATTTGGAATGGGATGTGTGACGCTAATTGTGATTGCATTCAACTTCCTGAAGTCAATTACCAATCGTTTTTTTTGTTTCCCTCTTCATCGATTTCTTTCTTATCGACAACCCAAATTGGGTTGATATAGGGTGATCTAGAAGGTCTAATATAATATATTAGTTACTAATATTAACTTTTCAGTTCTAGACCGGGTATTATATAATTTTTTGAAGCTCCTGTGTCTATCAGCAAACGGATTGTTTTCCCTGCGCACGTTTTTCTATGAACGGGAGCAGGGTTGTCCTCTAAAAAATTCACATTGTCGTAGTCAAGCATGTCTTTACAATCACTTATTTCGATTTCGGATTCTTGATAATATTGATTGTTCTTATCTGACCTTGTTGAATCATGTTGACTCAAATGATTCACCCTTTTGGGTTTTTGGTTTGAATTGCGAGTGTTACCACAATTTGCTCATTTGTTTGTAAAATTTTGCGGTTGATACGTATGCAGAAAGGCAGCATCATTTTCCCGATTATTTGGATTTGCACCTTGTTGCTGTCGAAATACTGTGGGTTGTTTAAATTTCGATGATGTCGGATCGACATCCATCGGTTAACTATATTTTTGGTTGGTTCTTGGTTGGGAACCCCATTTTCCGGAATCCTGATTCCTAGTGTAATAAAAAGGATTTTTCCCTATGTTTCGATTTTCCTGATTATATGTTTTCTTGCCTTTTACTTGTGGGTCTATTCGGTTTTACTTGTTTTTCCTCCAGACTTTTTGCATAACTATATGCAAATGTGTAACGTTCTTGACTGTATTCTACCTCTTGGGCTAATGCTAAGGCCGATGGTAAATCCCTAGGGCGAGACGCAAACAAAGCATCTCTGTATATTTTCCTAGTGCCTGATATGAAAACGGATAACATAACGCGTTTGCTCTATATTTATCATTTAAAGAATTTGCCAACGATGCCTCATGGGTCATGGTGGTCTTATTTGTGAGTAAGGCCAATTTTTTCTCAACCTCTTCATAATACTCTACTAAAGACAAGCTTTCCTAAGTAAGCATGGCCATCTCACGTTCTAGCAGATACATAGGTCTTTTGTCCGCGTATGTAAAATCTAATCTGTCAATAATTGCATTTAAATTCAGTACAGTATTGAACGACACCAATACATTGTCTGCTGACCCTTTTATCTTGTTCCTTATGATCGCTACCGCTTAGTAGTGTTTAGAACTCCCGTTGTATGGTTTAAAAATTTGCACTCGTGACGGCAGTTAAAATTTTGTGTAACTGTTCTGGATCCATTTTTTTATTGTTTTTTCTTGAATTAAATTGGTGAATAAATCGAAAGCTCTGGAATATGGGCCTGAACTGCTTGACCTTAACTTTCTGAATGATTGACACAATAAGTCAATATCAGAGTCACTCATAGACACAGATTCTTTTAACTTTTTATGAATTTAGGAAAAGAAAAAAATATTTCACTCTTGCAAAATTTTCTTTCAATCTTTTTACTTTTACTTCCAAACTCACTTGATTCAGGTTCCCAAAAATATTTATTTTTCAACAAAATTTGCCGCCGGCCTTCTGGTCTTCTTTTTTCCAGTTTAAGTGGGGTCTTCTTCTCCTTCCTTCTTTTCTCTTTTTTTTGATGTTGATGTTGTTTCTATAAGAGTTGAAAAATTTTTTAATTTTTCTTTTTAGCTTTTGTTCATTTATTTAGCACTTCGCAGAATTAAATATTGCTGGGTTAAACTTTTTATTTTCTTCTTTTAGAATTTTCATTCAATTTATACCACTGTTGGGCACCAATTAAGATATTTTAGATTGGTTATTTTATTACAAGCCACAGTTTTGTGTGCTTGGGTTAATTTATTACAAGCTACAGTTTTGTGTGCTTGGAGTTCTGCGAAAAGACCGAAACTTAAGCTGAAGACAAATTATATTCTGCCTATAAAAGTGCCTATCTTGCTGCATGTGTGAGATATCGCATTGCTTCTTCCGCTGTTTTTCCATCGTTATGCAGAGCAAAACGTGGGAAGCGCTGATTCAGCGGATGATTGGACGTTTGGGTCAACTTGTATACCGGTTTATTATCTTTCAGTCTCCATGTTTGTTTATAAAAGTTATTTGTTGTGATTAATCCGGCCTGTAGTTCGAATCACTATATTTGGTGAACAGTTCTGTTAATAGAGTTTTAAATTGTATTGGAAAATTTTTCTTTAAATGTGATTTTCATTTCTATTGTGTTAGTTGTTTTGAACTACTTATAGTTCGAAAGTGATTCATATTTGATATTATTTATATTAACTAATAAGTCGGAATTGGTTATATTTAATAATCGGACAAATGTAAATTTGAATTTTGTTATTGTGTTACCAATATAAATTCCCTTTTGAATATCTTGCTGGTAGAATCAGGGAGTTGTTACCAGAACTATATGTTATTGGAACATGAATTGGATAATTTAGATTTTGAGGTCGAAGATCTGTTGCTTTGAAATCTTGTAGACAATAATTGAATTTTTTTATAAAATCAATGCCCATATTAAACTTACTATTATAAATTCGTGAGGAATTATGTATTGTTTGATTTGAAGATCTACTAGAGTAGTGCCTTGGGATTTTATTACCCCTTGGCATTTTCTTGTACATTTTCAGAAATTCTATCAAAATGATCGGAATTAATTTTTAGAATTGAAATGTCTGCACCTGTGTCAATTAAAAATGTTAGATTTGTTTTGGTTTCATTTTCTATAAACTTTACAAAGACATTGAGATTGAAATTTATTGAATGTATTTTATTTACTGTTGGTTTGAGCTTAAAGGGTTTTGAGAGTTTTCCTAATCGTCTTTAACCATTCTCACATTACTCTTTCGATTTTGGTTATAGAAATTGCTGCCTCTAGAGTTTCCTCTATTTTGATTTTGGCGTATATAACCTCCGCGATTATTCTTTTGGCCTCTGTTATTATTTTTTTAGTAAAACCCTCTTCCTAGGTTATTATCTCGGCCTCTATTATCATAAGTGCAAGGGGACGGACCCCCCCACAGTCAAAGTTGTGCTAAATCTGTTTGCTCCTTAATAAGTTAATAAGATGCAATGCCCCTATGAAGCTTTGTAGATTTTCAGCCTTGCCATCGAATTCTGGTATCAGAGATGAGGCTAATTTAAGAAAATTTATGTAATAAATCAGTTATCAATAATAATAATAATAAAAGAATATAATAATAACTATTATCTTTCTTTTTCCTTTTTATTTCCTTTATATATATTATAGTTATTTATATTTTTTATACCCTTGCAGAGGGTATAATAAAATTGATCAGGTGTTTGTAACGCATAGAAAAAATCGTTTCCGACCCCATAAAGTATATATAATCTTGATCAGCATCAATAGCCGAGTCGATATGACCATGTCCGTCTATCCGTCTGTTCATCTGTCTGTTTCTTCGCACTTTTTCGAACTTAAATTTTGAGCTACGTGAAAAAAGTCATATCATTCTGTTCAGTGATGATGTATCTAAATCAAGTTTAAAGATTGGTCGGAGCGGACAACTATAAGGTATAGAAAATAGGAAAGATCAGTGGTACCTCGGTCAAAATTTGAGTTGTACAAACAGTTCTTGTAAGAAAAACTTTTTTCTTTTTTGAGATATCTCAACCAAATTTGGCACACATGTGCCACTTTTACCGGCTTTTGAAAGTTTTTCTTATCCGAAAATAAAAGCACATGCATTTTTTTCCATTGCTGCCGTTTGTAAAATTTTTGAGCTGCTATTTGTTTGATCTGGTGTTTTTTTTTTTGAAAAAAAAAATGGTTGACCAAATTTATTTTGTTACATTTTATTTCGTAATGTTTTATTTCTGTTGCAGCCTCGTGACACTTTCCACGGTCGCCATGTAATAATAAATCAATTGCTTTTATTGCAAAGGGAGCATGTCCGCTTTAATTAATAACCAAATAGAGAATACTCTCTTCCTTTATTTAAAATCATTTCTTAGCCTGAGTATAAAAAGTAATTTTTAATATGTTAACGGTCCTGTCGCCGTGTCGCGATATTTGTGAGCGTGATAATTAAGCCTTTGATTAGGGCATATGATCACTTCACATATGCTTATAGTATACCCTACAATACTGTGGGCATATTCTTATCATTTATAGGACATGGTGTACCCTTTTGAAAGAAATAACGTAATATTAATATTAAGGAACTTATAAAAATGTTTTTTTTTTTTTTTTAATTATATATGTTAGTATTAAAATATATATTTATTTATTTATTTATTTTTTTAATAATAAAAAATGTTGCAATTTATTTTCATTGAAAAGCAATTGTTTGAGTTTGTTTTTTACTATTACTGTTAATTTGTTGTAGGGTAGATATTAAACGAATTTTTTTTGTTTGAAGATTTTAAATTTTTCGTCGGCTTTTATAAAAAATGGGTTTCCTTTTCGTGTTTATCACGAGCCAAGATAAAATTTCGATTAATTTATTATATTTCACCTGGAAGGTTTTTTCATATATTAATAGATTTTAGCTTATTTTTAATAAAAATGTTATTATTCTCTATACGTAAGACCTCAAATGGTCCTATATACGTAGGGTCTAACTTATGTCCTACTTCGTTTTTTAGTAGTACTGTATCTCTTATATCTATACTTATGTGATATTTTGTTGTCATAATATTTTTGATCTCTAACTTAATTATTTTCTAGCGCTATTCTTGCTCTCTTATAGGCTATTTCTAATCTAAACTTTGCCTCTTGAGCGTAATCTTCTATCTTATATAATGGTGTCGTAACAATATGTGAAATATTGAATCCAAATATCCCAATCGGTTTTGTCGTCAGATATATATGAACGAACGTATTCATTGAAAGTTCTATGTCTTCGTTCTATTGTCCCTAATATCTGGTGGTGGTGTGCAGTAGACGTTATGTTGGCTATATTATATATTTGCATAGGTCATTAATTATGGAGTTTTTATATTCTGTTTCCATGTCCGTAATGAAAGTCTTAATTGGCCCCGTACTTCAGAATAAAAGATTTAAATGTGGCTTTGGCAACGGTTGTTGCACTTTTTTTTGGGATTGGAATTTGTTCAATCGCATATTATCGCATCACGAAAAAAAAAGAAAACTGCATATTTACTGCCATTCTCTGAGCGTTGTAGTGGACCTATAGTGTCTACTATCACTCTATCAAAAGCATGTATTGGTGTATTTGTAATGGTATGTGGGGTCTTTGTGTGTTTTGTCATTTTAGATGTAAGGCATTTTTGACATTTATGCATGTACTCTTTGATATGAGTATGATATGTCTAATTTTTCCAATAATAATATCTTTTTACTTTGGCCAAAATTTTTGTAATGCCTGTATGACCTCCTTGTATTTCGTCATTATGATATCTAAACAGTATCGCTTCTTATTCTTTTTATACCCTTGCAGAGGGTATATTAATTTTGGTCAGAAGTTTGCAACTTTCAGAAGGAAGCATAAAGTATATTCATTCTTGATCAGCATGAATAGCCGAGTCGATATGGCCATGTCCGTCTGTCCGTCTGTCTGTCTGGATAAACAGCTTCTTCTTCGAGACCATAACAGCTACAGAGCTGAAATTTTCAGCATAGGCTCCTTTTTGCTGCAGGCATTGAGAATCTGAGAATCATCTCGATCGGACGACTATATCATATAGCTCCCATAGGAACGATCGGTCATGAATAAGATTTATCCTTAATACCTCTATTGTTTTTCAACCGAATGACACGAAATTCGATATTTGTGAGTTTAATATGCTTCTTGATACTTCAACCAAGTTTGATCCGAATCGGACGACTATATCATATAGCTCCCATAGGACCGATCGGTCATGAATAAGGCTTATCCTCAATAACGCTATTGTTTTTCAACCGAATGCCAAGAAATTTGATATTTGTGAGTTTAATATACTTCTTAATAGTTCAATCAAGTTTGATCAGAATCGGTTGACTATATTATATAGCTGCTATAGGAACAATCGGTACAAAAAAAAAGTTTGTATGAAAAAAATTTTTTCTTAAACTAAAATTTTGAACTTGTAAATTTGGTTTGTATAATTTACAATAATGCTTCTGGTGAATTATATAGAGTAAATCTGCAAGGGTATACGAATTTGAGTAGCGTTACTCTTAATACTACTTTCAATATTTCATTGCCCATATTTTTAAAAGATTCACTTGAAATTTAATCAAAGATCTTTACGCACGGTCCACTTAGAGTTGGCTAATCTTAAGTATACCGGCTTGCTTTTCAAGTCTTTGGAAGAATTGACCTAAGTCAGGGTTTCCATTGGTGTACAGATCATCATCATCAATTCTAGCAATAATTTTCTTTCCATGTTTCAAAAATATGTATTGTTTCTTATATGGTCACTACTTTATGTACTTTATCATTGCAAATGACTTCACATACGTTGGGCTTAGAAGTGTTGTCAAGTGTTTGCCTAGGCAAATCTACTTGTACATTTCCTGCGCAGGAATTTTTCCGTTTAGTTTTTTGCCTGGAAGCGACTATCAGGACTTTATTGTTCATGTCTTTTAGTTCGGATATTGATATCAATGATAGGGCATCTGATACGAAATTGTCTTTCCCTTTAAGTATTCCACAGTAAAGTCATATTATATATATATATTATTGCTTGCTTACATCTGTGATTATTCAAAATTCTTTGCTAAAATCTGGATAATGTAATAGAGTTGGTTCTATTAGCTTATCTCTAAGATATTGGAATGTTTTTGACATTCATCTGTCCATTGGAAAGGAACATTCTTTTTACATAATCTTGTTATGTGCCGCGAATGCTCGGCGAAGTTTTTTATAAAACGTCTATAGTAATTGCAGATTGCAATAAGACGTCTCGCACTGTCCGCATCATGTGGGACTGGGTAATTCATGATAACATCATAAATCTTGTCATCTGGTAAGATTCCTTTATCCGTGCATTTGTGACCAAGAAATGTCACCTCATGCATGAAAAATAACATTTTTCTGGATGCAACTTTAAATTATATTTTCTACTGAGTTGAAAAACGTCTTTTAAGTTTTTAATCATCTGTTTTTCTGCTTGAATCCGTGAAGGTTCTAGACCTGAAAACGCAATCATTCTCTGAAATGAGTTTGGTGCTATTTTTAGTCCAAATGGTAAACGTGTGAAACGGTATGCTCGTTGAAAAGAACTTTCCTAGAAGAAAGTTCAATTCGATGAAATCCTGACATTAAATCAAGACATGAAAAATATTTTGCTCGACCCAATTGATCTAGAATGTCATAAATTCTGGATAGAGGAAATTTGTTAGAAAGGAGCTTTTTACTGATTTGACGATAGTCAATTACTAATCGCCATTTATTTTCTTCTGGTTCCGGAAGGTATTTCTTTGGTACTAAGAGAAGTGGGCTATTATATTCAGACACAGAGGGTTCGACTATATATATATTGTATTCCTATGGACTTTTTGTTTTCTGTTCTTGTTATTTTGAATTAAAACCTTATTATTCTATAAACTAAGACCTCAAATGGTCCTATATACATAGGGTTTAACTTATGTCCTACTTCGTTTTTTATTAGTTATATGTTGTATGCCAAATGAGCATATGCCCACAGCATTGTAGAGTATACAATGTAACCAATGGTCATATGCTCAACATAAAGTATATAAGTTTAAATAATCAAAAATATACATAAGTGCTGTAATAGGATCCGTCACTTATGCGGACTGACCGCAGCGTGGGAACGTAAGCACTTTTTGAGTATGTACCATCTGTACATATATATGCATATGGCATGCTATATACTCCCGTTCTGCCGCTGCTTGCAGCGACAGAACTCTATATGAAGAACTTATGTATTTAGGCTAAAGAAATGATTTTAAATAAAGCAAGAGAACATTCTCAATTTGAACAACATTAAAGCGGACATGCTCCCTTTATTTATTTATTTATCTTAGAGTTATTTATCTTAAAATTAGTCGTAACTAAATTCTAATGAGAGCGCTGGCTGCTTGGGCCTTCGGCTTGACTTGTGTGTATTTACATATTTACATAATTTACATATTTACAATTACATTTATGGCTGTATTATCTAAATTTAAATTTAAACCTATTGGATGTGGTAGTAGTTTGTTTTTTTGAGGTAGTTTATTATCATGGGGAGGTTTGTTGGAGTAGGATTTGCAAGGATTGTTATGGGACATAGTTTTTCGAAGATTTCTTCCCTAATGTGGGAGGTTGCAGGGCAGTTTTTTAATATGTGTTCTATGTTTTGGTCGGATGTTGAGTTGCAGTTTGGACAGGGTGTTATGTCGTTCGGGTTGATGTAGTGTTGTTGAGTGAATCTTGTGTGTCCTAATCTAAGTCTTAGAATTTTTATTTGGTCCATCCGTGTTATGTCTTTTTGCTTAGTGTTTTTGAGATAGTGTCCTGTGTGTATTCGATTGCTGTTTAACTGTTGGTACCATGTGTTGCAGCGATTTATGTTGTTTTTAAGTTTTTGGAATAGGTTATTTTTAAGGAATTTGTTTATATCGGTACAGTTAAAGTTGGGAGTGTAGTGGAGGGGGGAATTTATGGTGGATTTGGCGGTTTGGTCGGCAAGTTCGTTGCCTTTTATTCCACAGTGGCTGGGGATCCAGAGGATTTTTATTTTGGTGTTGGTTTTTGTTAGGATTGATCTTATTAGTGTGGGGTAGAAATTGTTGTTGTTGATGTTGCTTATAGATATGCTAGCTGATAAGGAGTCGGAGCATATTATGAAATTACCTTTCTTGCTTCTTGTTAGCTTAATTGCTTCGAGAATGGCTGCGGAGAGGATGGAGGAGTAGTGTGGTAGGATGCCTGTTTTTAGGATTGCAGTGTCGGTAGTTATGGCGAATGTGGCAGTTTTATGTTGCAGGGAGCCGTCTGTGAATATATATTTGTGTTGCGTGTGTTGTGTGTTTGTCTTTATGTTCTAGGAACATTTTTTGGTATATTTCTGGTGATGTGTTGGACTTACTAAAGTTGTGTAGGGAGATGTTGATGGTGGAAGGTGGAAATAGCCATGGGGGTGTGGTTGTTTGTTTGTTGGGTGGTGGAAGGTAGGGGATGTTGAGTTCTTTGGAATATGATATGATGTTTTCTAATGTGGATTTTAGTTTCTTATTGTTTTGGTGTTTTATTTGATTGGTAAAATTGTAGATTGGAGACTTAGCGCTGTGGAGGATTGTTTTGGATGCTTTGGCTATCATTAGGTCCCTTTTTTGCTCTATTGTAGGTAGGTTGGCTTCGAATAGTAGGTTGGTGATGGGTGTTGAGGGAAGGGCGCCAAGGGCTATACGTATTCCTGCATTATATGTTGTTTTTAATTTGTTTAGCGTAGATCTAGGTGCGTGCCCATAAATGAATATGGCGTGATCTATTTTGGCTATGAGTGTTGCTTTTGTTATGTTGACGAGTGTGTGGGTGTTGAAATTAAACTTAGGACTTGCTAAACATTTTATTATGTTCAGTTTGTTGTTAAGGGATGGTTGGATGTGTTTTATGTGTGAGTCCCATCTGTATTTATTATTTATTGTTAGTCCTAGTATTTTGAGTTGGGTTACTTGGGGGATCGCAATATTGTTGGAGGATAGGGTACAATTGCAGTTTTGTTTCCTGCAAATGTGTAGGTGTTGGCATTTGTTAAGGGATAATGATGCTCCTGAGTACCATTCTTGGATTTGTGTAAAAAGGGAGTCTAGGTTGAAGATTTGGTTTTTTTCTCTATGGAGTGGGGCTATAAGGAAATAATCATCTGCATAGGCACTAAAATGGATTTCTTTATGTAGGCTGATTATATTTGCAAGTTTGTTGTAGGCGATTAGGAAGAGGATAACTGATATTGGTGAACCCTGGTGGATGCCATTGAGGAGTGGGGACGGGGGACTGATTGTATTATTGATTTTTATTTTAATTTTTCTGCTGGACATAAAGTTTTTTACGAAGTTAATAATTTTGGGGCCCAATTTCCAATCTATTAGCTGGTCGATTATAGAGTGCACTCCGACTCTGTCAAAAGCCTTTAAGAAGTCAAGGGCAATGACAGCACAGCGCTTTTTTTCCGCAGCGATTTGGTTATCAGAAAGTCTGCTGTGAGCAGACCATCTGATACCGACTTGCCACGTTTGAATCCGGATTGATTAGGGTGGATTAGGTTGTTTTTGGTGACAAACCACCAAAGGCGTTTGGCTATGATTTTTTCGAGGGTCTTTGATAGGCAGCAGTTTAAGGAGATTGGTCTATAGTTGGTTATTGATGTTTTGTTGGAGGTGGGCTTGAGAGTGGGGATAATTAGACTGGTTTTAAATGACTGTGGGATGAAGTTTGTAAATATATTGTTGAAGATGTGGGTAATTCTTGTTTTGACTGTGTTGGAGGTGTTTTTTATCATAGGGTATGATATTCTATTGAGGCCAGGTGTGGTTCCTTTAAGGGAGTGTAGTGCGGAGAGTTCAATTTGGGTAATGTCGGATTCTATTGTTTGGGCTGAGGGGTGGGGTATATAGTTTAATGGTTTGTCTGAGTGCTTGTTTGCAATAAAGATTTGGTTGAAGTTGCTATCTTTAGATTGTTCTGACCAATGTTGGGCAAATAGTTGGGCTATGGAAGATGTGTCAGTTATGGGTAGGTTGTTGGTTGGGTTTTTTATGCAGTGGATGTGTTTGATTGGGTTGAGTCCGCAAAAACGTCGGATATTGATCCAGATTTTGTGGGAGGGGGTGTTCTGCTCTATTGTGGAGGTGAATTCGGTTGTAGCATTGGTTTAAGGTATTTTAAGTTCCCTTCGAAAGAGAGTGTTGGCTTTTTTTTAGCTAACTAGGTTGTCAGTGTTATTATTACGTTTGAAAGTTTTTCATGTGTTTTGTTTTTTGGCTCTAAGTTCGGTGAGAGATTTATTCCACCATGGTGTATTTTTATTAAAACGGTTGGGTGAGGATTGTGGGATGTAATGGTGTGCAGTTTGGGTTATGATTCTGCGAATGTTTGCAGTTTCTTTGTTTATGTTTAGGTTGATTGGAATTTTTTCACTTATAGTGTGTGTTGATTGGGTGAATGTTGGCCAGTTGGCTTCTTTTATTTTAAAAATGGGACGAAAAAAATTGTTTGCTTTTGATTGCGGGAATAGGGAGATAAGGATTGGAAAGTGGTCGCTTCCGTGAAGGTCGTCGATAATTTCCCAATTGGTGAATGGGGTAAGCTGGGAAGAACATAGTGACAGGTCGGTGTGTGTGAATGTGTTGTGTGTTGAGAAGTGTATTGGGGAGCCGTCGTTAAGGATGTGTAGGTTTGCGTTTTGTAGGAACTTGTGAAGGGATTTGTCCGGTGCTCCCTTTAAAATAAATACAATTGTCTATTCTTTACATGGCGACCGTGACAAGTGTCACGACGCTTGTACGCCCAAAAGAAGAAAAAATAAATTATATCAATGTGAGTGCAGCCTAAACAGAGCAAAGGATAAAAACAAGGAAAAGGGATAATATGATGATGATGCAAAACCAATCCAAATAAAAAACCTACCTACCAAGCAACCAGCAACCAACCAACAACCAACAATAATGTTTAAAAAACATTTAACATTACACAGAGAGGAAAACAATTTGCAGTTCAAAAACCAAAAATCAAGATGAAATTTATCGCTATCATTTCTACCGTTTGCTTGCTGGCCAACATCTGTCAATAAAGATGAGAAGGACAGGATGATGGACTACGATTAAAGTGCTCCAACTTCTCCAGCTTTCCTATGCAACCACTCCAGTCTCGACACCAGCTCCACCGTGCCCTAAGAACTATCTGTTCAGCTGTCATCCCAATTTGGCAAAGTTCCCTGCAACGCTCCAGCTCCCAGCTATGTACTCGCAGTACACGCCCATGTATACTCAGCAGCCACCTCGTTGGTAAAAAGTTGAGTGACTATACGACCTGACCAACATAGAAGGTAGCCTGTGCAGCTAGCACCGGTCCCGTCTGGCGTTCCAAGCCAGACCAAGGATAAGTGACCCGACAGCGCTACAAAGAGTGCCCAACAATAATGTTAAATGCCCTGCGTGGCATACAAAATTTTTTTTTTCTAAACAAATTATGTAAAAACTCTTTGTAAACGGAAGCGATAACTGCATCGCCCGTTAGAGTATGGCACGTGAAGCCATACAAAATAATAGGTAGGGTATCACTGCGTTGATAACGTATAAAATAAAAAAAAACGAAAAAAAAATGTGTAAAAGCAAACCACGTTTTAAACATAATAAACATAATAATAATCAAAAAATCGATCACAAAATATTTTGACAAAATGTAATCATATTGTCTAATAAATGTCCAAACTTTTGAATGGCAAACCGATTTTATCTGGATTTGCAACAGGACATTCAAAAAATAGCATTGAAATCATGAGCACGTGGTCGTTTTCGCGCAGCTGCAGCGCTCAGTAAGCTTTTTACACATTTAAAATTGCATTTCAAACAGTTCGCACGTCATATTGAGTGTACCAAATTAAATTCTCTAACATGAATTTTGAAGTTGAAGTTGAAGTTTAAATTGTGATATTAATAATTAACCAACTAATTAAAATGTTCTCTTGTAATTAATTTGTTTGTTTTAGTCCTTTTTAAGTGTTTTGTGAATGTGTTGCCACAAAATGCCACAAAGGAGTTATATGTCATTAGAATCGTCTGACTTTTACGGTAATAAATCCGTTTGGTTTAGGTGCGGAAATTTGCGGATGAGTGAACTAACGTAAAAAAACCAACGACGTCTTACATTTTTCAAGGTCACTTTGCGCTGCATGTAGTTTGTTTACCTGCTGTTGCTTTTGTCTTTGTCTTCGTATTCGCCCGTAGTATTTGTGTGCAAATTTTTTTGTTGATTAAATAATAATTTTAATTTGTTTTTTTATTTGTCCGTATTGACTTCATTTTGGTAGGCGAATCTTGTAATTGTGTTTTCGACCGCAAAAAATTGGAAAAGGTGACTGAAGGACAAGGCAACATACATAGAAGACAGCGGCTACATTTTCGAGTTGATACAATTGCGGAATCGTATTGGGTACATTTGTAAAAGAATTGTAATTTTTTAGGAAATATTAAGTTGTCCAATACCCGTTTTAAAATGGGTTTAATAGTGGACAAGCCAAAATGTGAAGGATATGGAACTTCAAACGATAGAAATTCAGCAAGGACTTTTCTTTTAGCAATACCAAATTGTCTTCTGAAATAACGGGGTTGTATGAAAAGGTTTTGATCAGATGTTCAACACTTCTGCAGTGGATGGCTTCTGGGTATAAAATTAATGTGGAAAAATTTGGAAAATATGCAATTGACACCGCAAAAGATTTAACAAAATTGTATCCCTGGTATTACCATCCGCCATCTATCCATAAAGTTTTAATTCATGCTCCGGACATAATTAATTATGCGCTAGTTTCAATAGGAGAATTGTCAGAAGAAGCTGCGGAACCAAAAAATGAAGATATTAAAAAATTTAGAGAACAACACTCTAGAAAAATGTCACGTATTGCAACAAATGCTGATTTATTAAATAGATTGCTCTTAAGTTTTGATCCATATGTTACTGGACAAAGAAAGGTGCCTTGTACAAAGAAAAAAACAAAATTATTAATATTATTAATTTTTATTAATATTATTAATTTTTATTAATATTATTAATTTTTATTAATAATAATAATTAATTATTAATTATATGATATCGTAGTCCGATTTTAATGAAACTTGTGGTGTGTGTTTAAGATGTTACTTAACACATTTTGTGTGAATTTGGCTGAAATTGCCCACCAATGATTTTTTTGTACTAAAACTTTATTTTCGACCGATCGTTCGTATGGCAGCTATATGATATAATGATCCGATTTGTCCAAATTTTTTTCAGTATTTTTATATTTTTTACTTTTGACCGCGGCTCAGTGCAAGCGCAACCACTGTGGCAATGGCGACATTTGACAATTAAAAAAAAAAATTATAAATAAGGTGCCTGAAATAAGTAAATGGGACAAACATTGAAATCGTTATAATTTCCACAAAATGAATTTTTTTCATTTCTCTCTTCCTTCTATATTTCGTTTG
Organism: Drosophila sturtevanti; assembly: GCA_018150375.1. Taxonomy (NCBI): domain Eukaryota; kingdom Metazoa; phylum Arthropoda; class Insecta; order Diptera; family Drosophilidae; genus Drosophila; species Drosophila sturtevanti. The sequence goes on along the minus strand of JAECWJ010000197.1, from coordinate 69,409 downwards.
TGGAGTGCTTAAACGCTAAGCAAAGAATTGTGAAAAAGTACCGTTAGGTTTTCACGTTACGTTTATTTTTGAAAGTGCAAGTTGGGTTTTCCGAATGAAATAAGTAAATGGGACTTATTGCTTGGCTTTGATTTCTTGTCAGATCACTATATGTAATTTGAACTTTTAGTTAGGAATTTTATTTTAGCTGTTAAAAAAAATGAAAATAAGTGAGTTTCAATTACAATCCTTAAATTTGGCAATTTCTATTAATTTTTTTATTAACAAATGTCGAGTTTTGTCCGTTTAACCGAAAAATAGCGTGATAGGATTGTCGTGCTGCGTGATATGGGGATGTCAACTAGAAAAATTTAAGAAAATATCCTAACAAATAAGAATAACGTCGAAAAGTTGCTCAGAGACACTGAAAATTATGGAAAAAGCCCCTTTCTGGTCGCCCACCATTGATTGACAACTATGACTAAATACGAATAAAAAATCTAGCGATCAAAAAAAATAGCCGCGCATCTCAAATAAGCACTAATTCATCTCTTCTGATATCTACGAGACGTATTCAACAAATTTTGAAGAGTTCAGGTATCGTTTCGTACGGAAAAAAACTCCTGAAACCGGAGCTACTGCCAAGGCGTAAACTTGCTCGATACTGGTTGCCGAAAAGTATAAGTTTTGGGACACTGAGAGGAAAAATTTAGTTTTCATTGACGAAAAAAGTTCAATTTAGATGGCCGTGTTGGGTACCGATATTATTATCATGATATTCGAATCCCAAAAAAAAATCCACCTGTCGAGAAATTTTCACGGAGTCTTTAATAGTATGGGCTGCGTTCACATTTAATAAAAGGACTTCAAGAGGTTTTGTACCGCATAAAATGAATGCCCCAAATTATGTTGAACTGTTGGAAACTGGGTTAGTGCTATTTGGAGAGAATTATTACGGTGACATATGGAATTTCCAGCAGGATACCTCACCCACCCATATAGCAAAGCTTATTAAAGTATATTTTAAAGGGACAGAAATACCTGTTTTATGCTGGGTAGCACGCAGACCAGACTTAAATCCAATTAAAAAACTGCGGGAAATCTTGACACAACGGGATTATGTCAATTGGATGCAATTTGGAAGTTAAATGGAGCTAAAAATAGCTATTTTCGAAAAATGGGCGAAAATTGACCTTTGTTGGAATATATTGATCGGTTCAGTTTTTACAGTTCTCAACGTACTGTCCCACTTACATATTTCGGGCACCTTATATAAATTTTTACATATTTTTATTTTAACTTTTATTTTTTTTCCATTATTACACTAAATTTGAAAAAGAAATAAATATGAAAGTTTTTCATTTACCAAACAATTGAAAAAAAGAATGATTTGAATAACATCCATGAACATGTATCAATCCATTTTTCTGTTTTTTTCATATATAGATTATACAAAATTTGTATAGAATGAGTTCCCTTAGCACTTCTGAGGAAGTAAAACCAAAAAAAAAAAAAAAAAAATATAATAAAATCAAACAAAATTTTCCGTATTGTTGTATATACGGAGAATTACGAGAAAAGAAAAGAAGCAAGGTATTCCTATACTAAACAAAATAAAAGAAAACCTTAAAACCAAGCTTTGCTTTCTTTACTCTCAAACAAAGTTTTAAACGGTAAATAGACTAAATTTATACGTTAGATTCATGAGAATGAAATCGAAAAGAAATACAAGAAAAAAAGACACATACAAATACAATTAAATACAACAAACAAAACATGACAATCATAAAAACCAAGAAAAATACAATTTCATGGCAAACGCCCTAGCACGCATAGCAATATCTGACCGGAAAGGCCAATTTTGTAGCTGATGCGCTTTCACGCATCACTATTAATGATTTCAAAGACATACAAAATAAAGTCCTGAAAGTCACTACCAGGCAACAGAATAGACAGAAAGAATCCTGCGCAGGAAATGTAAAAGTAGATTTGCCTATGCAAACACTTTACAACGCTTCTAAGCCCAACTTATATGAAATCATTTATGATAACGTATTAAGTAAAGTAGTGGCCTTGCATATAAGAAACAATACATGTTTTTAGGAGCATGGAAAGAAAATTATAGCAAGAATTGGCGATTTATACTCCAATGGAATTCTTGACTTAGGTCAGTTTTTCAAAGGCTTGAATGGCAAGCCGGTGTATCTCAAATCAGCCAACTCAAAGTGGCACCGTGCAAAAAGATCTTTGAATTAATTTCAATTGAATCTTTTATTAATATGGACAATAAAATTATGAATACATATATTAAGAGTAGCGCTACTCAGGCCGGTGACCCGAATACAAAATGTAAAAGATCAAGAAGAGATACTGTCTAAATTATATAGCAATGAAATACAAGGAGGTCATAATGGCCTTCTAGCAATACCAACTGAGACAAAAGTGCAACAACAGTTGCAAAAACTATATTTGAAAACTTTATTCTGAAGTACGGTCTAATGAAGACGTTCATTACGGATATGGAAACAGAATATAAAAATCCATAATTAATGACTCATGCAAATATCTAAAGACAGACAACATAACGTCTACTGCACACCACCACCAGACATTACACCAACGATTACGTTAAGGAAGTAAAGTTTAGTCTACCAATAAGTTTAGTTTAGTTAATACCAATATTGTGACAATAAAGCATCAGAAATAAGCATAGATATAGGAGATCCCGTACTATTAAGAAATGAAGTAGGACACAAGTTAGGTCCCACATATATAGGACCTTTTGAGGTCATAGCTATAGATACCAAAGATAATGTTACAATTAGGGATAGAAAAAAAAAACAAAAAACAAACAGTTCATAAGGATAGGCTAAAAGTTCAAACATAAAAAAAAAACAAAAAATTTTCATTTATAATAAAATTTTTATATATAACAATAATCTAATTTAAATTGACAAATAGATAAAACAAAACTTCATTTGACTTCGTGATAAAGATGATAAAGAACACAATTTTTATATAACAGCAAAAATATTAAAAAAAAAAAACAAACAAATATTATTTGCTGATTCGATCTAATAAACAAAACAATTTTTACTTTTGAACATGAATACATATATATATCATCAAAAATGCAAAAAAAAACAGATATACAACATAATATCTAAAAACAAAAAATATAAAAATACAACAAAAAATTATAAAAATAATAATAATAATAATTTTTTTTTACTAAATAACTACACTATATTACGTTATTTTTAAAAAAAGGGAGGTGTAGCATGTTGTATGCCAAATGAGCATATGCCCGCAGCATTGTTGAGTATACAATGTAACCAGTGGTCATATGCTCCACATAAAGTATATAAGTTTAAATAATCAAAAATATACATAAGTGCAGTAATAGGATCCGTCACTTATGCGGACTGACCGCAGCGTGAGAACGCTAGCGTAAGCACTTTTTGAGTACCATCTGTACATATATATGCATATGGCATGCTATATACTCCCGTTCTGCCGCTGCTTGCAGCGACAGAACTCTATATGAAGAACTTATGTATTTAGGCTAAAGAAATGATTTTAAATAAAGCAAGAGAACATTCTCAATTTGAACAACAATTAAAGCGGACATGCTCCCTTTAAAATAAATACAATTGTCTATTCATTACATAGTGCTGTATCTCTTATTTCTATACTTATGTCTGGTGTTTTATTGTCATAACATTTTTTATTTCTAGCTTTATTATTCTCGCTCTCTTATAGGCTATTTCTAATCTAAACTTTACTTCTTGAGCGTTATCTTCTATGTTATGTAATGGTGTTATTTTATCTATTATATTAAAATCTATGAACTGTCTTGGTAATCTACCGAAGACTAGTTCGAATGGATAATAATCATGAGTCACCGAAGGTATTGTATTGTAGCAATATGTAAAATATGGAATCCAAACATCCCAACCGGTTTTGTCGTCAGATATATATGAACGAACGTATTCATTGAATATTCTATGTTTTCGTTCTATTGTCCCTAATGTCTGGTGGTGGTGTGCAGTAGACGTTATGTTGTCTATCTTTATATATTTGCACAATTCATTAATTATGGAGTTTTTATATTCTGTTCCCATGCTCGTAATGAATAAGGTCGTAGGCCCTCCTAAGGTATCTCTTCTTTAGAGTTATTATTGTTAATACTATCAGAACCACTGCTTAAGTTTCTATGTTGGATCCGTAACCTCGACAACATTCTTTCTTTTTCCTTTTTAGTTTCTTTATATTATTTTCTTTTAATTTTACTTCCTGACAAGTACTAAAGGTACGAATGTTGTATACTCTATTTATTGACAAAAATTTATTGAAAATTATTATTTTGCTTTTGTTTTTATTTGAAATTAAATTAATTAAATTAATTTTTTTAATAGAGAAAGAGGAAAAAACATTCATTATATTGATTTTTTTGAAAATTAGTATAATAATGAAAATAAAAAAAAATTGTAAAGTAGCTTAGCTGAAAATCAAGCGTCAGAGACGTGGAAGTATTAAACTAAACTAAATTGTATTAAAAAAATTTTCCAACCACATCTCTTAGTAAGAAAGAATAATAGATGTTAGTATTTTGCAAGTTGCACTTTTGTGCTTTAGCTTGCGGATAGGACTTAAATATAAAGGCAACTTAAAGCTCGTGCATTAGTGCGGCCTTTTTGCGTTTCTTCGCTCTAAGGGGAAGTACTGCTCTTTTTAGCGTTGTCGGTCTTCTGGTCTACTTGCAGTCGCCTCTGAGGCGCCCTTGGCCTTCTCGTTTAGACTTTTTTCTTGGTCTCGGTTGTTTTTTTCTTGACGTGCACGATACTTAGCTATTGTGAGTGCGCGTGGTCCATCGTTGGGATATACCTCCAGGTACACGTGGATGGAATGTGCTTTCCTTTGCTCAATAGCCCCAGTGTCGGGCCAGTCCCATTTAGTTATTCCACTTTTCGTATTTGTTGTTGCTGTTCGAGTTATTTTTAGTTGTTTTGAAGTGAAAACTTCTTTAGAATCGTTGGGAGTGATTTGAGACTCGATGAAACGAAAAAGCGACACTAAAAAGAGACATACATATAGATCTTATAGCCTGCGAGAGAATGAGATAGAACAGAGTTATATAGCGTTCCTTATTTGTGTTTGCTCAATTCTTTTCGGTAGCCGAAGTGTTTCGGCGACGATATTGGATAGTTCGGGCACCGTCGGCTGGTCTTTGCTTGTCGACGCCGGCAGAATTTAATTTAAACGCATGCGTACACACATATGTACATATATGTATGTATGTACATTTTCGGCCGGCAAGTGTGCATGCATATACATATGTATACATAAGTACGCTTTTGTATACATATATATATATATTTCATGGCCGAAGAGGAACAGTATCTACAATTGAGTTGTAAGCTGAATTTCAAAGGCTACATCTCAATCGACTTGAAACAATTGGAACGTTATTAAGTGATTTTATAACAGCTAGGGAAGGGTTGTCATTATTTACATTTAATTGCCAAAGTTTGCGCGCTCATGTACACGATCTGCAGTTAGACAAAGTAGCAACATCGTCAAATTTTCTAATTCTTTCCGAGACTTGGTTGGATAATGAAACCATTTTTGACATTCCCAATTTTGATATTGTAGTTCAATTTAAAAGACCACAACGAGAGCAGGCGGTGTTGCAATATACCACAATCAAAATGACGGTGCTCGTATTGTAACTCCACAGATAGATATGAATGCAAAGCAACTAGAATCACTGTCTGTTCAGCTCTCTAAAGTGGGAGAAATATGTGCATGCGAAACCAGATTGAGCAATGGAAAAACAGTTTTAATTGTGGCAATTTATATTTCACCGAATCAATCAATAAATAGCATCACGGAATTCATTCATGAAAATTTAATAAAGTATACACCAGAAGTATCGCGGATACTTAGAAAAGATTACGATAAAGTTCCAATGATTTTAAGTGGCGATTTTAACGTAAATTTTGCATTGGACACAGCGGTTCCTTTAATTGACTTTCTCAATACAACATTCAGTTTAAAAATGTGTAACAATCGCACTGAATCAACAACACGATCAAAAACAACAATTGACGCGGTATTTCAAAGATATGTTGACAACATCGAAACCAAAGCATTTGTATCATATTTTAGCTATCATAAGCCACTCGTATCATTTGTTGAAATTGAAAACATTGAGGATGAATAATAATAAAATGAAGAAAATAAAATATGACCTTTATAGCAATATTATAATGAACCTATAATTATCCCGCTCCTAATGCTGCTTTCGTCTCATTCTCTCTGTTTGTTTTACGGAAGGTTTCACTTCTATCGTGTCTAACCGTTAGACGCACTTTTTTTTTTTTGTTATTCTGTCTTTTGCCGGCTTTTGAAGGTTTTCCTTATCCGAAAATGAAAGCAAATGCATTTGTTTCCCATTCCTGCCGTTTGTAAAACATTTGAGCTGCTTGTTGTTTGTGCAGGTGTTTTTTTTTTAAATTTCGTAATATTTTGTTTCTGTTGCAGCTTCGTGACTAGTGCTGCAAAAATATCGCAGCTGTATCGATATTATCGATTTTCTTGAACTTTCGGATAATATCGATCCGCTTTTAGTAATATCGATATATCGAAAAAATGGTAATATTTTGATTTGGCTTCAATTAAGTAAGTAGCAAATTTATTAATTTATCCAAATATTTTTTTAAAATTGAATTTTTTTAGTTTAAATGACTGAAAATAGAAAAAATGTACCAGCTTGTAATCAAAATCGTCAGAAAGCTAACGCATATTCAGCAAAGCAGGGCTGATGCTGTTAATAAATTAACGTTCCTTAACAAAAACCAATGGGTTTTAAATTAGTAACTTAAAGATCTCCTCAATACTGCCATGAAGGCAATTGTTTTTGTTAAATTTTATTATTACAATTTAAGTTTGAATTTTTAGTTACGTTATATTTTTGTTTCAAGATGATGAAATTGAATTTCAATAATAATTTATGTTTGATTTCAATTGAATTTTTGCAGTTTTTGTATTCTTGCAAAGGTTCTTATTTTATCCCTAAACACAAAAGAAAAGAACTTCTCTGCGTTACAAACCAATATTATACCACCATTTGCAAGGGTATACAAAAATTTCGATATATCGATAATATCGATTTTTTCCCTCAAAAAATCGACAATATCGATACTTCAAAATATCGATTTTTTTGCAGCACGAATCGTGACACTTGTCAAGGTCGCCATGTAATATTAAGTCGATTGCTTTTATTCTAAAGGGAGCAGGTGCGCTTTAATTGGTATCCAAATTGAGAATATTCTCTTTTTATTTAAAATCATTTCATAGCCTAAGTATATAAAGGAATTCTAATATGTTATCAGTTCTGTCGCCCTTTTGAAAGAAATAACGTAATATTAATATTAAGGAACTTTTAAATATTTTTTTTTTTTTGTTTTTAAATTTATTTGTTAGTAATAAAATATATATTTATTTATTTTTGTAATAATAAAAAATTTTGCAAATTATTTTTGTTGAAAAGCAATTGAAATTAATTGAATTTTTTTTTGTGTTTGTTTCTTACTATTACTATTAATTTGTTGTAATGTAGATATTAAATTTTATTTCGTTTTGTTTGAAGATTTTGAATTTTTGGACGTCTTTTATAAAAAAAATTTCTTTCCTTCTCTTCTTTATCAGGAACCAAGATAAAACTTTGATTAATTTTATAAAACTCGATTTATTTCAATTAAATTTAACAAAGACTAGTTCAGTAACTTAGTTTTGAATAACTGATGGCTTGTATGTATAATTAGAGAGCGCAGCAGATTTATTCCTTTTTAATTTTGATTAAGAACAAAACGATGCGTTCTCACTGACTGACCAAAAAGAATAGAAAGATAGACGCAGAACAAAAAGTGACGCGGTTCAAGCTTGCCCACTTGCAATTTCGTTTACCGTTGCAAGCACGCTTCTTTCGTTCTCTCTCTCTCTCTCTTCAACAGTAACGGAAGGCAAAGAACTTAAGAGATCGGAAGAGTATAAAAAGGAAGACAAAGACTAAAAACAAGCTTACTCTATAGGGACGGAAGTACATTAACTAAGTAACAGACCTTACCACTCGGCCGTCCTGACAGGGAATTGACCTTGATTCCTTACGAGATTTTAAATCATACCTTAACGGAGGAGGTGCTGCCTCCTTTTCGACGTCAGATACGCAGTTGTCTTCCGGCGTACGCCACAACTTAATTTGGGAAGCCTCAAACACCTCATCATAGGGTCGTTGGATAAGCTGGGAGCCCTCCACGTCTCGTATTACAAAACGATCGTTCGGAAGTCTCTTCTGGATTACATATGTTCCGCGGTATCGCTTAATGAGCTTTTTGCTTGTGCCAACCGTAGTGCCTACATTTTTAATTACCACAAAATCACCAACTTCGAAGCCCACAGCGGGTTGATGATGCCTCCTAAAATAGCCAGTGTTATACTCTTGTGATTTCTCAATGTTCCGTAATGCAACGGCACGGACTTCAGACGAGTTTACACTTTCTTCGACTAGTCGGTCTTCTAAATCCTCACAGAACTCGTCTACAACAACACCTCGCTGTTCGACACCGAAGAGAAGGTGCAACTTCGTAGTCGAATGGACAGAATTGTTCAAGGCAAACTCAATCTATGGCAGTTGCTTAACCCAGTCTGCGTGGTACAGTGGCTCACTTAATTTACTTAGCATGGGACCTAAGACACGATTAACTCGATCTTATTGGCCATTAGCACGGGGAGACGCAGTAGAATTCTTTACCTGAACAATGTTGTGAGACTGAAGGGATTCGGCAAATTCGGCAGAAGTGAAACACGTACCGCGATCACTAACAATTCGGCGGGGTCGGCTATAATTCGGGAAATAGTGAGTCTCTAGAGTATGACAAACTTGTTGAGAATTGGTGGTGGCGGCAGGGTAAAGCTTAACAAACTTAGTGAATGCATCGAAACTTTTTTTTTGATTGCACAAACTTCAGGGGACCTAAATGGTCAATATGAATGGTATGAAACGGATCAGGCCTCTTCGGAATGCTGTGGTAGGTAGCATTGTTGTTTTCGCGGAACTTGAATAGTAAATACACTTAAGACAGTTGTTAATAAAGTTATTGACATAAGACTTCATATAAGGGAACCAATAATGTTTTTTAATTTGGGTGCAACACTTTTCAGTTGCAAGATGACCTAACTTTTCGTGGACCTCTCGTATTACACTATTTATCATTACGGAAGGGACATAAAGCTGGAGCTCCTTAGTTGAGGCTCAATGAAACACCACTTCATCTTTTAGCTTGAATCAGGGACGTCACCTTCTTCTAGGAGCGTACGCAGCTTGAGGATTTCGGCATCACGACTCTGTGTCAACTGCAGTTGAAAATCTAGGTTTATGTCATCAACAGGAGCGGCAAAATCTAATCTTCTAAGGGCATCGACTTATGGTATGGCTAGTCCGGAACGATGCACAATGGCATAGTTATAGTTTTCCAACAACAATGCCCAACGGGCAATCTTGGCAGAGGAACCTCCATTCCAAAGTGTCAACGCTAGAGAGTTACAATCAGTGATAATCTTGAAGGGAATAAACTTCAGATAGGATTCGAATCGCTTCAGCGCATACACGATAGCTAACGTTTTAGCTGTAAAGAATAGATATTGCATTTATAATAAAGGGAGCAAGTCCGCTTTAATTGGTGTTCAGATTGAGAATCTTCTCTTCTTTATTTCAAATCATTTCTTTAGCCTAAATACATAAGGTCTTCATATAGAGTTCTGTCGCTGCAATCAGCGGCATAAGTATTTGTATATATTGTTAAATATGTATATATGTGCAGAAGGCATATACATGCGCTTGATACCGAATGGTCAAAACGTCATAGTGCTTACGCTGCAGGTCTCACGCTGAGGGCCAGTCCACATATAAGTGCCTGATATATTATGTAAACAAAGCGACAAAGTGTCTCTATGTTTATGCGCTTGATACTCTATTATTAAATTTGGGCATATAACCACTTTACATATTGTATACACTACAATACGGTGGGCATATGCTTGTTTGGCATATAACATACTACACAACTCATAGCTATGTAACTTTGACTCGGCATCGGAAACCGTCTTGGAAAAATAAAACACTAGGTGGAATTTACCGTCCGTCTGTTTCTGCAGTAAAATTGCGCCAAACCCAGGTGAACTTGCATCACAATGCAATTCAGTTTCGGACTTCGGATTATATATGGACAACACTGGCGACTCTATCAACTTAGACTGTAGTGTTCGGAAGGATTTGGGCCATCCTCTGAAAAAACGTAAACCGTTTCCTTTTTTAGCAGGCGGGACATGCCGCGGATATGCCATTTTTGCAAAATTAGGTACAAATCGACGGAAGTAGGAAAAGACACCAAGACAACGTTCCAACTCTATGCGATTGCGGGGTACGGGTAAACCGCTAATTGACTGTAGGTCAGCTGGTTTAGGCTAAATACCCCAGGTACTCTAGTTCTCAATTCGCAAAACGATACTTGGACAACTTCAGACACAACCCATGTAGCGTGTATAACGTCTCCTCCAATACACTTGAATGATCTCCAAAATTATGTGACGCAATCAGAATGTCGTTCATGTATATTACCAAAAGTCTCTGGCCAATAAGTTTTTTCAAAACGGAATACACAAACCGGGCAAATACTAGGGGACCATTACATAATCCGAATGGCATACATTGTTATTTGAACTGTCCATCAGGTGTAACGAAAGCAGTATACTTAATTGAATCAGGTTGCATCTTCACATGATGGAATCAATAAGGGAATAAATACGTTTGAACTCATTGTCTTTCATTTGATCTGTTATGAAGGCAGCACTCACCATTTGTAAACACTTAATTTCTTGAACTAAATTGTCATCGGCATCACCATAGGCATCAGGATCGGCAACATCAGCGTCGGTAGCAATAGCAGCAGCAACTAAAGCCGGGCGGTTTCGGTACACGTGTCCGACAATTCCACATTTAAGCATGAGTTCACTGGTCACAACGACTTGGGGCATTGGCTCTTGTAATGCCCAAATGCTGAGCAGTTGAAGCACCTAATGTCACTTTGGGGGACTGCAGCACTGGTCGATGACGTCGGCAGAACTCTCCTGAGCTTCTGAGACAGCCCGTGAAGTGCGGACCGCAGCAAGGGCTCGACGGCCAGCATGCGGCGGAATGCGACGACGCTCGTATTGCTCCAACAACATCTTCAGTTCACGGACGATACAACATACCGACAATGGGGGATTGATCTTCAAGTCCATCAATGATCATGTCCACCAGTTCACTCTCGGGGATTGACGCCTGCAATTCAATTTCCTGCATCTCAATTGCTTAACGGAGACAAGACTCCCCATGCTGCGAATAGCGGCTTCGCAGCAAGGAATGCACCTCCTCAGTGGTACGAGCGCGCCCAAATTCCATAAGCAAAGCCGCTTTCAAATCCTCATAGTTGGCTATTGACACAGGCAACCCATCGATCGCCCGAATACCGGGGGAGCATAGCTTCTATCACGCTAGCGTCGCCCACTCGCTGAGTGTTGATATGTGTCGGCATGTTCAACTGTTGATGCAGATTCTTCACTTGCTGCTGCAGTTCTAACAATTCCTTCTTTTTTCGTTGAGTTAGCAATACTGTTGCCAAATCAGTTTTTTTTCCCGTCAAATCTGGCTGTTTTGAAAGTTCAATTGCGGGAAGAACTGCAAAACAGCGGGCAGAGGGAAATCTGTTTTTTTCTAAAAACTAAATTGCTTTTTTCGACAGAATAATTTAAAATTCTTTAATTTTGCCTTTTATTAATTGTCGTTAAATTAAATCGAAATCAACATAGAAAGTATTGAGCGGCAATACCAAAACATTCATTTTGTTCGGTGGGAGAATACTGAAGGGTACACAAAGTTTTGAATTGAAGTTCTTGCTTACATGGATTCGGTTATGTATTTATTTACAGATATGGTTTGCGTCACTTAAACAAATGCTGCCATGATTATGAATTGCCCAAAATATATTTAAAAATGATTGGTACAATGGAATCATATGACAATGATACCAATTATAAAGAATTAGATAAAATAATAAATGACTTATAAAATAAAGTCCCTAGAAGAAGGCAGATTTCTTCAGCTTTTTTCTAAGCTTTTAAAAAAAATGTTCAGCTTTTTTCGTAGTTTCGCCCTTTTAAAAACAGCTTTTTTTGCTCAAAAAAAGTTGACAACACTGGTTGGCAACTGCCGATCGATTAAATCATCGGCCAGGTTTGCGTCGGCAGCTTTTGGGGGCTGTAACATCAAAAAGAGTGGCGGCGGAAAAAATAACAGCAGCGACAGAGACATTGACAGCGGCGGCAGATGCATTGGCGGCAGCGGCAGTAGCTGCAGAGGCATCGTCAGCAAAGGTATTGACAGCAGCGGCAGTATCGGCAGAGGCATTGGCAGCAGCAGTAGGGGCAGAGGTAGCGGCAGCAAAGTCATTGGCGGCAGCGTCAGTGAAAAATTCAACAAGGGTGACGGTGGCGCATCACTAGGGCCATCGATCACATTGGTGGGGAGTTTTGACACTTCCGAAGCCGCTTCACTTGGGCCAATGTGGCTGACGCCGTTACCTCCACTTGATGGTCTTTTAAAATTTTAAGCATTCCTCTCTGGTTAGCACCATGGTTCTAATTCTGCAATACCAAAAATAAAAGTCGACAGCCGTTACTGTTTTTTCTTTTATATGTATGTATGGACATAAGTAATCATACAAGACGACTTAAAAGATGTCACCCTCTGGATCCCGGAAGAACTTAAAAGGTGATCGTAACCCCCCCTCTGTCATAGTCCATACCTTTTGGACAGATTGCAAATAAATATATGCCTAAAAAAAAAAAAAAATATATGTATGTATGTCTGTATGTGTATACAGATTTACAATTCGAAAGCGACTCCCAGTTTTGCAGTCACTGTTTTTTTTTTCTGGCGCCAACTTACTTGGTCGTTTATACTTGGTATATGTATGTGTGTGAATTGAGCGCGCAACTAAAAACAATTATATATGCGTTATATATACGTCTTACTTTTTTCTTTTTCTCCACAAATCGTTGGAAAAAATTTTCACTGAGGGTATCCCGCTTCTGAGATATAAAACTCGATTTATTTGAATTAAATTTAACAAAAACAAGTTCAGTAACTTAATTCTGAGCGCTCGGTAGATGAGTTGTCTAAGCGGCCCTGTCATTTAGGCAACTGAACAACGAGGATCCGGGTTCGAATCCCAGGCCAGTGCATGGATGTAGATTTCAACTAAGCCGAAGGCCTTAGTTGCCAGTGCTTGTAAAATATAGTTAGGTTGATAGTTTACAACTATATCCTATACTTTAATAATAATAATAATAATAACTTAATTTTGAATAACTAATGGCTTGTATGTATAATTAGAGGGTGCTGCAGATTTATTTTTTTTTAATTTTGATTAAGAACAAAACGATGCGTTCTCGCTGACTGACCAAAAAGAATAGAAAGATAGACGCAGAACAAAAAGTGACGCGGCTCAAGCTTGCCCACTTGCAATTTCATTTACCGTTGCAAGCACGCGTCTTTAGTTCTCTCTCTCTCTCTCTCTTCAACAGTAACGGAAGGCAAAGAACTTAAGAGATCGGAAGAGTATAAAAAGGGACACAAAGACTAAAAACAAGCTTACTCTATAGGGACGAAAATACATTAACTAAACAGCAGACCTTACAATTTATTAAATTTCAATATAAGCAAACTTTAAAAGTTAATGAATAATTTTTTGTGTGCTTACTAGATCCTGGAAGGTTTTTTTCATATATTTATAGTTTTTAGCCTATTCTTATGGACTTTTTGTTTTTTTCTTGATATTTTTATTTAAAATGTTTATTATTCTATATACCTAAGACCTCAAATGGTCCTATATACGTAGGGTCTAACTTATGTCCTACTTCGTTTTTTATTAGTACTGTATCTCTTATTTCTATACTTACGTCTGGTGTTTTATTGTCATAACATTTTTTATTTCTAACTTTATTATTTTCTAGCGCTATTCTCGCTCTCTTATAGGCTATTTCTAATCTCAGCTTTACTTCTTGAGCGTTATCTTCTATGTTATGTAATGGTGTTATTTTATCTGTTATATTTAAATCTATGAACTGTCTTAGTAATCTACTGAAGAGTAGTTCGGATCGACAATAATCATGAGTCACCGAAGTTATTGTGTTGTAACAATATGTGAAATATTGAATCCAAATATCCCAATCGGTTTTGTCGTCAAATATATATGAACCAACGTATTCATTGAATATTCTATGTTTTCGCTCTATTGTCCCTAATATCTGGTGGTGGTGTGCAGTAGACGTTATGTTGGCTATCTCTATATATTTGCATAGGTCATTAATTATGGAGTTTTTATATTATGTTCCCATGTCCGCAATGAAAGTCTTAATTGGACCGTACTTCAGAATAAAAGATTTAAATATTGCTTTGGCAACGGTTGTTGCACTTTTTTTGGGATTGGAATTTGTTCAATCGCATATTATCGTTTCACGAAAAAAAAAAAAACTGCATATTTATTGCCATTCTCTGAGCGTTGTAGTGGACCTATAGTGTCTACTATCACTCTATCAAAAGCATGTATTGGTGTATTTGTAATGGTATGTGGGGTCTTTGTGTGTTTTGTCATTTTAGATGTAAGGCATTTTGGACATTTATGCATGTACTCTTTGATATGAGTATGATATGTCTAATTTTTCCAATAATAATATCTTTTTACTTTGGCCAAAATTTTTGTAATGCCTGTATGACCTCCTTGTATTTCGTCATTATGATATATAAACAGTATCGCTTCTTATTCTTTTTTATTATTTATTAGGGTCACCGCGTTGAGTTGCCCTACTCTTAATGTTTTCAATATTTTATTGCCCATATTTTTGAAAGATTCAATTGAAATTTAATCAAAGATCTTTACGCACGGTCCACTTAGAGTTGGCTAATCTTAAGTATACCGGCTTGCTTTTCAAGTCTTTGGAAGAATTGACCTAAGTCAAGATTTCCATTGGTGTACAGATCATCATCATCAATTCTAGCAATAACTTTCTTTCCATGTTTCAAAAATATATATTGTTTCTTATATGCAAGGCCACTACTTTACGTACTTTATCATTGCAAATGACTTCACATACGTTGGGCTTAGAAGTGTTGTCAAGTGTTTGCCTAGGCAAATCTACTTGTACATTTCCTGCGCAGGGATTTTTCTGTTTAGTTTTTTGCCTGGTAGCGACTATCAGGACTTTATTGTTCATGTCTTTTAGTTCGGATATTGATATCCGTGATAGGGCATCTGATACGAAATTGTCAATTCCCTTTAAAGTATTCCACAGTAAAGTCATTTTCCTCTAATTCTAGTCTCATGCGTGTTAATTTTGAACTTGGGTTAACCATTGAAGAAAGGTATCTTAATGGTCTGTGGTCTGTTTTCACTGTAAAGTGTTTTCCATAAAGATATGGTCGAAAATATACTATTGCCCAATGAATTTTTGTTAATTCTTGCTTCGTAGTGCTCTTATTGCTTTCATCTTTCTTGAATGCTCTTCATGCACATGCAATCGGAAGTTGGAGTCCATTATGGTTTTGATCTAAGACCGCTAAACATGCTTGCTTGCTTACATCTGTGATTATTCAAAATTCTTTGCTAAAATCTGGATAATGTAATAGAGTTGGTTCTATTAGCTTATCTCTAAGATATTGGAATGTTTTTGACATTCATCTGTCCATTGGAAAGGAACATTCTTTTTACATAATCTTGTTATGCGCCGCGAATGCTCGGCGAAGTTTTTTATAAAACGTCTATAGTAATTGCAGATTGCAATAAGACGTCTCGCACTGTCCGCATCATGTGGGACTGGGTAATTCATGATAACATCATAAATCTTGTCATCTGGTAAGATTCCTTTATCCGTGCATTTGTGACCAAGAAATGTCACCTCATGCATGAAAAATAACATTTTTCTGGATGCAATTTTAAATTATATTTTTTACTGTGTTGAAAAACGTCTTTTAAGTTTTTAATCATCTGTTTTTCTGCTTGACTGCGTCAAGGTTCTTGACCTGAAAACGCAATCATTCTCTGAAATAAGTTTGGTGCTATTTTTAGTCCAAATGGTAAACGTGTGAAACGGTATGCTCGTTGAAAAGAACTTTCCTAGAAGAAAGTTCAATTCGATGAAATCCTGACATTAAATCAAGACATGAAAAATATCTTGCTCGACCCAATTGATCTAGAATGTCATAAATTCTGGATAGAGGAAATTTGTTAGAAAGGAGCTTTTTATTGATTTGACGATAGTCAAGTACTAATCGCCATTTATTTTCTTCTGGTTCCGGAAGGTATTTCTTTTGTACTAAGAGAAGTGGGCTATTATATTCAGACACAGAGGGTTCGACTATATATATTGTATTTTTATGGACTTTTTGTTTTCTGTTCTTGTTTTTTTGAATTAAAATGTTGTTATTCTATATAACTAAGACCTCAAATGGTCCTATATAGGTAGGGTCTAACTTATGTCCCACTTCTTTTTTTATTAGTACTGTATCTCTTTTTTCTATACTTACGTCTGGTGTTTTATTGTCATAACATTTTTTATTTTTAGCTTTGTTATTTTCTAGCGCTATTCTCGCTCTCTTATAGGCTATTTCTAATCTAAGCTTTACTTCTTGAGCGTTAACCTCTATGTTATGTAATGGTCTCTTATATTAAAATCTATGAACTGTCTTGGTAATCTACCGAAGACTATTTCGAATGGATTATAATCTTGAGTCACCGAAGGTATTGTGTTGTAACAATATTTGAAATATTGAATCCAAACATCCCAATCGGTTTTGTTGTCAGGTCGTGGGCCCTGCTAAGGTATCTCTTCTTTAGAGTTATTATTGTTAATACTATCAGAACCACTGTTTATGTTTCTATGTCGGATCCATAACCTCGACAACATTCACTACATTTGCAGTGTTGTCTTCGGCCTTGGAGGTTTTTCCACCCATTATGTAATGACAAATCAGTTATCAATAATAATAATAAAAGAATATAACAATAACAATTATCTTTATTTTTCCTTTTTATTTTCTTTATATTGTTTTCGTTTCATTTTACTTCCTGACAAGTACTAAAAGCATAGCTCGCAAATAACTGTTAACCGTTTCACACTGTCGCGAAATAAGTGTTCTTCAATGAGACTTTGAGCAAAAGGTCTGAGAGCAACCGATTGGATTGTTCGTAAATAAATTTTGCTCGCGCTCAGTCAAAGATGACTTTTTTCTGTTCTCTTGTGCTCTGCTCATTCCGGGACCGTTTGCTTCTGAATGACAATTCAAATGTCTTTTGCGCATGTATGTGTGTATGTGAAGTTTCGTAGGTTTCACGCGTCAATTTGCTTTGTGAGTTTCGATTGAGCACATTGGTTAGGACAAAATGGGACGTGAAACTAATAAAAAAGTGCATCAATTTTTTAAGTTTGATGCAGTAAGCAAAAAATCAGTGTGTAAAATATGCGACGTGAAATTAGCTGGCATTCACAGTACAAATTTGAAACGCCACTTGACAACTAAACATTTTGAAATATTTAGAGAGTGCGACAGTGAAGAAGACACCAAAATAAAAGTAGTGAAAAAAAAAAAATAACATATGAAACAAGTGAAGAAACAGTTCTGAATTCACTTATTAAAATTGTGACAACTGATGGAAAGCCGTTTGTATTCTTGGACAGCGAGGGATTTAGGGAAATTGTTGATCCCATTTATAATGCCCTTGGTATGAACCCAATCACATCGAGGAACATTATGAGCTTCGTGTCCGTAAGAGAACAGGCCATCAAAGACGACATAAGAGCTTTAGTCAATGGAAAACTGTTGTCGCTAAAAATCGACGTGGCAACTAGAATGGACAAAGCAGTTCTAGGTATAAATCTGCAAATTATCCACGCAAATGTAAACAAGTCGGAGATTGTTGTCAAGACGTTGGGCATGATCCAGCTCACTTATTCACACACTGGAGTCTACATTAGAGACAAAATTTTAGAAATTCTTGACGATTATTCGATAACTCTGGATCAAATCTTCAGGTAAAAATGTTATTTTAGATAATTTTTAACATGTTTATTACTACAGAAAATGTATACACACAGTGTTACCTCTGACAATGGGAGAAACATGGTCAAAGCCATAGAAATTCTTAATGACGACACGGAGGAGTCTCTTTTTAAAGATGACACTGAGAGTGAAAAATTTATGGATAAGCTTGATGACCTGAATTTGGCAAATATTCATCTTGTACGATGTGCTGCGCACACTCTTCAACTATGCGTATATGATGTAAACAAGCTGGATGAGATTAGCGAAAAAATTATTATCTGCCGTAAATTATGCAAAACATTGCGCACTGAAACTTATAGGTAAGAAAAGTTCAAATATACATATTTTTTTTTATGTACATGTATAAATGATACTATATGTAACTTGTGCAGACGTATCTTAATCGAGCACAAAAAAAATATACCATCGCTCGACGTTATCACTAGGTGGAATTCCACATACTCAATGGTGAAAAAACTACTCGAACTAAAAGAGTTTGTGGCCACTCAGAGTAGTATTGATAACGATATTGAATGGGACTGGATGGAGACATATGTCGACGCATTCAAGGACGCATATAATGCGACTTTAAAGCTGCAGGAGGAAAAACTGGTATATAGTGAATTTTTCATTATATGGATGGAACTGAAGTTGCAGTGCGAAAACAGCAAAAATTGGATTAAAAAAAAATTATTGGCACAAATTAAAGTGCGGGAAAGTAAGTTGCTCGAAAACGAAGCATTATTATCTGCTATATACATGGACCCGCGAGTGAACTGTATTTTAACAGATCACCAAAAATGGTTGGCAAAGCAGAACCTTAAAAAAATTGCTTTTCGCCTGTTTAAACTGAAGCACGTAAGACGGAGTATAATTGAAGTTTAGGTCCTGTGTCCTTTATGTTATAGATGCTTTTAGATACGTGTTCTTAGTTTTAATAAGTAAAATTGTCCTCGTCATACACTAACACCTGTTTTAAGCCATAATTGCAAATAATAAATTTTAACATAATTTTGCTATATTATTAAAGGTTGACTCCGATCAAACTGTTGCATCGCAAACAATTGAGAAGGTTGAACTGCATATGGACATGGAGTGCTCATTGTCATCCATACCAGAAGAAAAGTCACTTTTCTCGGCATTTTTGGATGATGTGCAAACTGTTCCAGAAGCAAAAGAAGAGCCGGTTTCTGACGCGCTTGTCAAGTTATATGCTGAAGTGGAGGACTTCGACAAAATATATCGCCGCTTACCATTAAACCAGGATATATTACATTTTTTCCAACACGTGAAGCTTAAATCGCCACACTTGAGTGCTCTGGCACAGGTTGTATTAGCCACTCCAGCTACTCAAGTCTCCGTTGAAAGAGCATTTTCAGCTTTGCACTTTATTTTAAGCGAGCGACGTAGTTCACTAAGTTCCCAAAACATAAATTCATTATTAGTTGTTAAACTTAATTCAAAATAAAATACTTAAAAAAATAAAACTATTCCTGTTTTAAAAAAAAAAATTAGTCTGAAATACATACAATTTTTTCAAGAAGATCTTAAGTGAAATTTAATGTCGCAATTTTACACAACGTACCACTGTGCATCGAAAAAAAGATCAACTATTTGCAACAACTTTTGCAAAAGACCGTTTGCGTTGAGTTTTTCAGTCAATCGGTCTGTTGGTGAGCCTCACTGTGTGAGCGTGAATCGTTTCACTCTTTACACGCTGTTCACTCAAAAACCGATAAGCAAATTGCTCAACTGTCATCGCTCCACCGAAAACCTAATCGAAAACAACCAAAGGGTCTTGCTCAGAGCGAGAGCGAGAAAGTATGATTTCTTTCGGTTGTTCTCGCGAACAGAGCGTAAGGAAAAAAACGGTTGACAGTTATTTGCAAGCTATGACTAAAAGTGTATACTATATTTTGTATACTCTATTTATTTGACAAAAGGAAAATCTAATCATAAAAAGAGTCTGAATATTGAAAATTATTATTTTGCTTTTGTTCTTATTTGAAATTAAATTAAAAATTTTTTTTTAATAGAGAAGAGGTAAAAACTTTCATTATATTGACCTTGTTTTGAAAATTAGAGTAATAATGAAAAAAAAAAAATTTGAAAATCGGCAAGTTATCTTAAACTTAGCTAAGAAAATAACGAAAATTGTAAAGCAGCTTAGTTGAAAACTAAGCGCCAGAGACGTGGAACTATTAAACTAATCTAAATTAGATTAAAAAAATTCTCCAACCACATCTCTTAGTAAGAAAGAATAATAGATGTTAGTATTTTGCAAGTTGCACTTTTGTGCTTTAGCTTGCGGATAGGACTTAAATATAAAGGCAACTTAAAGCTCGTGCATTAGTGCGGCCTTTTTGCGTTTCTTCGCTCTAAGGGGAAGTTCTGCATTCAGTGCCTCTATATGCTCTTTGTAGCGTTATCGGTCTTCTGGTCTACTTGCAGTCGCCTCTGAGGCACACTTGGCCTTCTCGTTTAGACTTTTTCTTGGTCTCGGTTGTTTTTTTCTTGACGTGCCCGATACTTAGCTATTGTGAGTGCGCGTGGTCCATCGTTGGGAAATAACTCCAGGTACACGTGGATGGAATGTGCTTTCCTTTGCTCAATAGCCCCAGTGTCGGGCCAGTCCCATTTAGTTATTCCACTTTTCTTATTTGTTGTTGCAGTGGCTTTTCGTTGTTTTTTTTTATTTGTTATTTTGTCGTTTGCCGGCTTTTGAAGGTTTTCCTTAACCGGAAATGAAAGCACATGCATTTGTTTCCCATTCCTGCCGTTTGTAAAACATTTGAGCTGCTTGTTGTTTGTGCAGGTGTTTTTTTTTTTTTTTTTTAAATTTCGTAATATTTTATTTCTGTTGCAGCTTCGTGACACTTAATAATAAATCAATTTCTTTTATTCTAAAGGGAGCAGGTGGGCTTTAATTGGTATCCAAATTGAGAATATTCTCTTTCTTTATTTAAAATCAGTTCTTAGCCTAAATATATAAAGCAATTCTAATATGTTAACAGTTCTGTCGCTGTGTCGCGATGTTGGTGAGCGTGATACTCTAGCCTTTGATTAGGGCATATGACCACTTCACATAGTGTATGCTTATTGTATACACTGCAATACTGTTTGCATATGCTTATAATTTATACAACATACTACAGTGGACTATCGAGTAGTTATAATTTTCTAACAGCAGTGCCCGACGGGCGATTTTCGCAGTAGAGAGTTAACGCTAAGTAGTTGCAGTCAGTGAATATTATGCACGGAATGGACTCCAGATACGTCCCAAAGGGTTTCAGTGAGTACACTATAGCTAACGTTTCTAATTCGTAACTATGGAGCTTCGATTCGGTAATGCAGGCAGTTTTGGAAAAATAGAAAACCGGGTGAAATTTCCCAACCGTCTACTTTTGTAATAACTGGCATTACAGTTCAGTTCAGTTTCGGCCTTCGGATTATATATAGACAGCACTGGAGATTCAATCAGTTTGGAAGGACTTAAGGCAATAACAAATCGAGTAAACAGTCTGCGGGGGCGACAGAAAATGCGAATCTGTTCTGTAAGTTCTATTCTCATTTCGTATTGAATTGGCTTAACTAATTCTGGGGCACGCGGACTGTTCTGAAGACAAAATTGGATCGACATCGAATTCATCCTCATCCACGGAAGGTAAATCGATTGCATTAATAGCGGCAACAGCTTAATTATGAGATTCATCGAGTACAACAGGAGAATTTGCAGCAGCGTCACAAGAAAACGATTCAGCACAAAATCGTTATCATGACGCGACTTATTTGTTTCGATGACAACAAGAGAGTCTGACTATATACATGTTTAACTTTACACAATTTAATGCATGTTTTACAAAAGAAATCTCTACCTAAAATCATGGGCAGGTTAGTAGCGCTGTTCGCCAAAATATCAAATGAATGATGGAACATTGGACTTTTCCCATTGATACGAGTCGGTCATTCCCGAGACCAGGCAAAAGGCACTTCGAATCTTTTAGGACTGCCGGAATCAATAAGACAAAATCTTCGTAAGCTTACTTTTTCTTACTTGATCGGACACAAAGGCAACACTCACCCATTGTAAATAATCCCAGTCTTCGATGGGATCGGCTCGTTGGCACCAGCCGTCTTGTTGCGGTGAACGGCAACAACATGTGTCATGGCGGCAGTCTGAAATCGACGTCGTTCGTATCTCTCCATTAATGGTTAAAGATCGTGCAGCATATAACATTCCGACGGTAGGAGAATTATCGCGAAGGCCCGCAATAATCAGCTCGTGTAGAATTTCAAAGGCATCCTGAAAGTCTTGGAACCATTTTTTAACATCATATACGTTATTGGCAGAAAATCGGGGCACCATGGACTCCATGACACTAACATCGGTGACTCGCTGACTGTACAGCCACATATACTCAACTAGAGCTGCAGTACCTGTACTTGACGCTGCAACTCCAATATTTCTTTCCGCCGGCGTAATAATAATATCTTTTTACTTTGGCCAAAGTTTCTGTAATGCCTGTATGACCTCCTTGAATTTCGTCATTATGATATATAAACAGTATCGCTTCTTATTCTTTTTTATTATTTATTAGGGCCACCGCCTTGAGTAGCGCTGCTCTTAATGTTTTCAATATTTTATTGCCCATATTTTTGAAAGATTCAATTGAAATTTAATCAAAGATCTTTACGCACGGTCCACTTAGAGTTGGCTAATCTTAAGTATACCGGCTTGCTTTTCAAGTCTTTGGAAGAATTGACCTAAGTCAAGATTTCCATTGGTGTACAGATCATCATCATCAATTCTAGCAATAACTTTCTTTCCATGTTTCAAAAATATATATTGTTTCTTATATGCAAGGCCACTACTTTACGTACTTTATCATTGCAAATGACTTCACATACGTTGGGCTTAGAAGTGTTGTCAAGTGTTTGCCTAGGCAAATCTACTTGTACATTTCCAGCGCAGGAATTTTTCTGTTTAGTTTTTTGCCTGGTAGCGACTATCAGGACTTTATTGTTCATGTCTTTTAGTTCGGATATTGATATCCGTGATAGGGCATCTGATACGAAATTGTCAATTCCCTTTAAGTATTCCACAGTAAAGTCATTTTCCTCTAATTCTAGTCTCATGCGTGTTAATTTTGAACTTGGGTTAACCATTGAAGAAAGGTATCTTAATGGTCTGTGGTCTGTTTTCACTGTAAAGTGTTTTCCATAAAGATATGATCGAAAATATACTATTGCCCAATGAATTTTTGTTAATTCTTGCTCCGTAGTGCTCTTATTGCTTTCATCTTTCGTGAATGCTCTTAATGCATATGCAATCGAAAGTTGGAGTCCATTATGGTTTTGATCTAAGACCGCTAAACATGCTTGCTTGCTTACATCTGTGATTATTCAAAATTCTTTGCTAAAATCTGGATAATGTAATAGAGTTGGTTCTATTAGCTTATCTCTAAGATATTGGAATGTTTTTGACATTCATCTGTCCATTGGAAAGGAACATTCTTTTTACATAATCTTGTTATGCGCCGCGAATGCTGGGCGAAGTTTTTTATAAAACGTCTATAGTAATTGCAGATTGCAATAAGACGTCTCTCACTGTCCGCATCATGTGGGACTGGGTAATTCATGATAACATCATAAATCTTGTCATCTGGTAAGATTCCTTTATCCGTGCATTTGTGACCAAGAAATGTCACCTCATGCATGAAAAATAACATTTTTCTGAATGCAACTTTAAATTATATTTTCTACTGTGTTGAAAAACGTCTTTTAATCTTTTAATCATCTGTTTTTCTGCTTGAATCCGTGAAGGTTCTTGACCTGAAAACGCAATCATTCTCTGAAATGAGTTTGGTGTTATTTTTAGTCCAAATTGTAATCGTGTGAAACGGTACGCTCGTTGAAAAGAACTTTCCTAGAAGAAAGCTCAATTCGATGAAATCCTGACATTAAATCAAGACATGAAAAATGTCTTGCTCGACCCAATTGATCTAGAATGTCATAAATTCTGGATAGAGGAAATTTGTTAGAAAGGAGCTTTTTATTGATTTGACGATAGTCAAGTACTAATCGCCATTTATTTTCTTCTGGTTCCGGAAGGTATTTCTTTTGTACTAAGAGAAGTGGGCTATTATATTCAGACACAGA
Source organism: Drosophila sturtevanti (assembly GCA_018150375.1). Classification (NCBI taxonomy): domain Eukaryota; kingdom Metazoa; phylum Arthropoda; class Insecta; order Diptera; family Drosophilidae; genus Drosophila; species Drosophila sturtevanti. Next base: position 45,069 of record JAECWJ010000197.1, on the reverse strand, counting down.
GGGTTCGACTATATATATTGTATTTTTATGGACTTTTTGTTTTCTGTTCTTGTTTTTTTGAATTAAAATGTTGTTATTCTATATAACTAAGACCTCAAATGGTCCTATATACGTAGGGTCTAACTTATGTCCCACTTCTTTTTTTATTAGTACTGTATCTCTTTTTTCTATACTTACGTCTGGTGTTTTATTGTCATAACATTTTTTATTTTTAGCTTTGTTATTTTCTAGCGCTATTCTCGCTCTCTTATAGGCTATTTCTAATCTAAGCTTTACTTCTTGAGCGTTAACCTCTATGTTATGTAATGGTCTCTTATATTAAAATCTATGAACTGTCTTGGTAATCTACCGAAGACTATTTCGAATGGATTATAATCTTGAGTCACCGAAGGTATTGTGTTGTAACAATATTTGAAATATTGAATCCAAACATCCCAATCGGTTTTGTTGTCAGGTCGTGGGCCCTGCTAAGGTATCTCTTCTTTAGAGTTATTATTGTTAATACTATCAGAACCACTGTTTATGTTTCTATGTCGGATCCATAACCTCGACAACATTCACTACATTTGCAGTGTTGACAAATCAGTTATCAATAATAATAATAAAAGAATATAACAATAACAATTATCTTTATTTTTCCTTTTTATTTTCTTTATATTGTTTTCTTTTCATTTTACTTCCTGACAAGTACTAAAAGTGTATACTATATTTTGTATACTCTATTTATTTGACAAAAGGAAAATCTAATCATAAAAAGAGTCTGAATATTGAAAATTATTATTTTGCTTTTGTTCTTATTTGAAATTAAATTAAAAATTTTTTTTAATAGAGAAGAGGAAAAAACTTTTATTATATTGATCTTTTTTTGAAAATTAGTGTAATAATGAAAAAAAAAAATTTGAAAATCGGCAAGTTATCTTAAACTTAGCTAAGAAAATAACGAAAATTGTAAAGCAGCTTAGTTGAAAACTAAGCGCCAGAGACGTGGAACTATTAAACTAATCTAAATTAGATTAAAAAAATTCTCCAACCACATCTCTTAGTAAGAAAGAATAATAGATGTTAGTATTTTGCAAGTTGCACTTTTGTGCTTTAACTTGCGGATAGGACTTAAATATAAAGGCAACTTAAAGCTCGTGCATTAGTGCGGCCTTTTTGCGTTTCTTCGCTCTAAGGGGAAGTTCTGCATTCAGTGCCTCTATATGCTCTTTGTAGCGTTATCGGTCTTCTGGTCTACTTGCAGTCGCCTCTGAGGCACACTTGGCCTTCTCGCTTAGACTTTTTCTTGGTCTCGGTTGTTTTTTTCTTGACGTGCCCGATACTTAGCTATTGTGAGTGCGCGTGGTCCATCGTTGGGAAATAACTCCAGGTACACGTGGATGGAATGTGCTTTCCTTTGCTCAATAGCCCCAGTGTCGGGCCAGTCCCATTTAGTTATTCCACTTTTCTTATTTGTCGTTGCTGTGGCTTTTCGTTGTTTTTTTTATTTGTTATTTTGTCGTTTGCCGGCTTTTGAAGGTTTTCCTTATCCGGAAATGAAAGCACATGCATTTGTTTCCCATTCCTGCCGTTTGTAAAATATTTGAGCTGCTTGTTGTTTGTGCAGGTGTTTTTTTTTTTTTTTTAAATTTCGTAATTGTTCGAGCCAGCAGCAATGAATTTATCTAAGCTTAAGAATTATGTATTTGCATTAGCTTATAAGAGAGCCGTGGGCATACACCAGCACCTGGTACTTACTCTCGCGCTCTTCATTATGTTTCTTATCTCTTTACATCGGCACGAGCGACTTAGCTCTACCGACTTCTAATGCAGGCAGATCGGCGCTGTGGCCCTCTGATGCATTAGAAAAGTTTTTGTTCTCTGCATGAAGCAATCGCAACTGCCCGTGGCTGCTGCGTTTCAAATATATTAAAGTTAAAAGGGTGCCGTGCACTAATAAAATTTATAACGTTTATAAATTGAACTTGACTTTATTTTAATCGGAGATTTTTAAAGGCTACGAAAAAGCTCGTTGTCTCAACATTTTGGTGACCCCGACGTGATTAACTAAATAAAAAATTAAAATAAAAAATTGTGTTAAAATCTAATATCATTTACTTTTCCCCGCCCATGTCATTAGTGCAAATTTATTAAACTGCAAATAATTGTGCCTGTGTCTAAAGTGGTCTAAAGTCAACGGCCACCCGCTTACCGTTTGCTTGACTAAAACTGTTCTTTTTCGTTCCCTTTTCTCTGCTTCGCCATGGCAACCAGCGGCATGTCTTTCTTAAGCGAAGAAAACAGGGTGTCTTTTTTTAAGCTTAAAGTTCATTCGTTGTATGAGCGTGTTCACAAATTAGAAAGTGAAATTTAGCTCTCGCGAAATTGCGTGAACTCAACGAGGAAGAAATTAATTTGCGAATAAAATTTCTTGATAAAATTCAATCTGAGTTCGACGCGGCTTATGACAGTTTAGAGCAGTTAGACACAAGTGAAATCGGCGGCACCCTGCGCGAATCTTTTGATGAAAGTATAATGACAATTAACGGTGTGCTTCGGTCTCAATTACGTAAAGTCAGCATATGCGGTCAACCATGTTCGACTTCTCGCCCAGAGGAGTTAGCGCCCATCGTTCGGTCTCGTCGACCCGAATTGAAGCTGCCCACGTTCAGCGGTGGATATACTGACTGGGCAGATTTCTTTTCACTTTTTTCGACAATCATCGATAAGGATCCAAGTATGGCGGACATTGAGAAGATGCAGCACCTGCGGTCATGCCTTAAGGATTCGGCAGTGGATACAATACGTTCACTGGAAATTTGTGATGCGAATTACAAAATCGCTCTAGAGCTGCTACACAATCGTTTTAATAATCAACGTCTTGTTTTTCAGGCACATATTATAGACATTTTAGGGCTCAAGAGAGTAGAGGCTGGCTTTGCTATAAAGTTACGTTTGGTTGTGGACAGAACTAGCGCTCATATGCGTGCATTACAAAGTATAGGCAACGCTGAGCAAATTGCAGGAATTATCATTGTGCAATCGATGTTGCAAAAATTGAATTCTACAACGCAAATCAAATGGGAGGAATCACTCAAACCTCGTGAGATGCCATCGTGGGAGGATTTCGTAGAATTTCTGGAGAATCGATGTCGAACGTTGGAGAATGTTGATTATGGAATGGCCTCTTACGCGCCTTGTAATCAAATGGGAAAGAACAACAAATTTAATAATCGCAACCACACATTTTTAGTATCCGATTCAAATATCTGTGTTTTTTGTGATAGTTCTGGCCACTTGATTTATCGTTGCACCCAGTTCTCCAATTTGTCTCCCGCTCTCCGCTATAAGGAGGCAATGAAGCTAGGTTTGTGCATTAATTGTCTAAAAAAAAGGGCATCAATATCGAGCGTGTAATTCGGGTTCTTGTAAAAGCTGTGGCATCAAGCATCACACTCTACTGCACAATCCTTCCTCAGCTGTCATCAATAGCTCATTGCCAGCTTCTTTGCCAGCCTCCTCTACTGCTCTTGTTGCTCAAAATCCTAGTCCAGATATGGTGCTTTTAGCGACTGCCATTGTTTTAATTAAAAATAGTTTCGGTGCATTGGTTCCTTGTCGAGCGTTGCTAGATTCAGTCACAATTACATTTTGTCACATCGCGTTTGGCGCAACAATTACAGCTCAAACGGATAAAATCTTCAGTTAGTGTATCAGGCATAGGTGATACCAATTTTCATACGGAAGGATATTCTGCAAATCTTTCTTTACATTCTCAATTTTCCGATTTTGAAACTCATCTGTCTGCGGTAATTGCTCGGAAAATAACTGATGACCATCCAAATTACTCGATCAATGCCAGTAGTTGGGACATTCCAGCTAATATTCGGCTAGCTGATCCGGAATTCTTCAAGCCCCAACGAGTGGACTTATTAATTGGAGCCAGTTTGTTCTTCGATTTTTTGTGCGTGGGGCAAATTAAGTTATTGTCAGGATTGCCCCTGTTGCAGAAGACTCGTTTAGGTTGGGTAGTTACTGGAAACTACCACAAAACTCGCCATACAGCTGCCTTAGCCGTGCCGGCCCTGCCTTTACGCAATGAAAATTCAGATCAGAATTTGGATGAGTTAGTTCGCCGATTTTGGGAAATCGAAAGCTGCCCTGATCAAATTAAGAAACTAACCAATGAAGAGCTCAATTGCGAGGCTCACTTTGTTGACAACGTTTGTCGACTCGCTTCCGGAGCTTATTCTGTTCGGCTTCCTTTAAAACTTAGCCCAGATTTGTTATCAAATTCGTACGACCAAGCTCGACAAAGGTTTTTATCATTAGAGCGCAAATTAGATAAACGACCTCAAATCAAAAGCCAGTATTCAGAGTTCATAAAGGAATATCTTGACTTAGGCCATATGTCTCTTGTTAAATCGGATGCGCTAAGTCAATGCAAGTATTTCTTGCCTCATCACTGTGTACTAAAGGAAAGTAGTACAACTACAAAATTACGAGTCGTGTTTGATGGTTCTGCTGCGACGAGTTCAGGATATTCGCTAAATGATGTACTGATGGCAGGTCCTACTATTCAAGCAAAGCTATTTACCACTCTTCTTCGTTTTCGCACATTTCCTATAGCGCTCACAGGCGATATTTGTAAAATGTATCGCTGCGTAAAAGTTGATTGTTCTGACAGTTACCTACAATGCATTTTGTGGAGAGACTCTCCGAAGGAGGAGTTGCGAGTTTACAAGCTGGACACGGTAACGTACGGTACAAAGCCAGCTGCTTTTCTGTCCATACGTTCAATGCATCAGTTAGCATCTGATGAGAAATCAGTATTTCCCATCGGGTCTAAGGTCGTTCTGCGAGATTTCTATGTCGATGATTTAATCACTGGTGGTGCATCTGTATTGGAGGGTCAGGAAATCATGCGTCAAACAGTTTCTCTGCTGTCGAAGGGTCAATTCCAGCTTCGCAAATGGTGCTCAAGCGATGCGTCTGTACTTCAGGGCGTTCCAGATAAGGACAAAGAATCGCTGCTAAAGTTCGACGACGGCAGCAACATTACAAAGACACTTGGCTTAGCGTGGGATCCTGCATCGGACTGCTTGTTATTTTCTTATTCACCTATTAGCGTGCCTCCTAAGCTCACAAAGCGCACTGTTTTATCGGCAATTGCTCGGTTTTACGATCCTCTCGGCCTGTTGGGACCTGTCATTACAAAAGCAAAGATATTCTTGCAGCAACTTTGGAGAGAAAAGCTCAATTGGGACGAAAGCCTTCCAGCCAGTTTAGCCACAGCGTGGTGTGAGCTTCTTAGCAGTTTTTCCAGCACACAAATGGTAGCCTACCAGAGATTGGCCGCGCTGCCATCGGCCGAAATCGAGTTGCATGGATTTTGTGTCGCGCGTCTGGATGCTTATGGAGCCGCTGTTTACATCGTCTCGAGATCAGATGGTAATTCGACTTCCCATTTGTTCTGCTCTAAGTCGAGAGTATCACCCCTGAAGACGTTGACAGTGCCAAGGTTGGAGATGTGTGGAGCAAATTTACTAGCTCAACTTATGAGTGAGATAGTCCAGATGGAGTTGTTTTCATGTTCCTGCTACTGTTGGTCTGATTCGTCTGTCGTGCTCTCGTGGATTCAAAATGATGCATCCAAATTCAACATATTCGTCTCCAATCGAATCGCAGCTATTCAGGAGTTAACCGCTGGGATGCAGTGGCATCATGTTCCTACTAATCTCAACCCAGCAGATCTCTTGTCGAGGGGAGCGTCGCCGTGCGAATTGCAAGCATCTACAATGTGGGCTCATGGACCAGCTTGTTTGCTCGACAGTGCAAGTACCTGGCCTGCAGCTCCAACTGCAAGCGTTCCATTACATGACCTTCGCAAGAGAGTGCTGGTTACAAGGTCTCCCGAGCCAGATCTCGTCGACACGTGCAAGTTTTCAAATTCTTTCTTCAAGATGCAGCGGGTCTTTGCATATGTATACAAATTTATTCATCGCATCAAGTCCAGCGGATTAACGGTTGCTGATATTCATCATGGCACTCGCATCATGATTCGCAGCGTTCAGAGAGCAGCGCTTTGGGATGACATGAAGTCATTATTGACATCGCAAATAGTTAAGCCTTCGAGTTCTATTGCTTCACTTTACCCATTTTTGGACGAATCTGGACTAATGCGCGTAGGAGGTCGCCTTGAAAATTCGTCCTTAGACTTTGATTCTCGTCACCCTATGATATTACCCAAGCATCACTCGCTAACTAATGCAATTATAAATTCATTTCATATACGAAACATGCATGTTGGACCTCGAGGGCTACTAGCTGCAGTCCGTCTCGAGTACTGGCCGATAGGAGGCATGAAAACGGTCTCAAGGATCGTCAACAAATGCATTCGATGCTTCCGAGTTAAGCCCTGTCTGCTTGAGCAAGTCATAGCTGACTTGCCAAAGGAGCGAGTAAGCGCCTGCATTGCGTTTGACGTTACAGGAGTGGATTACTGTGGCCCTTTTTTTTACAAATCGGAGATTCGGAGCAGGTCTCCAATCAAATGCTACATCTGCATTTTTATCTGCTTCGCTACCAAAGCTGTACATTTGGAAGTTGTGAAGGATTTATCAACGGCAGCCTTCTTGAATGCTTTGAAGAGGTTCATCTCAATACGGAACAGACCATCGCAAATTTGGTCTGACAACGCTACCAACTTCGTTGGGGCCAAGAATGAGCTCATCGATTTAAAGCAGTTGTTTCTCAGCAATCATCACCAGGAATCTGTGCTTCAATTTTGCTTGGCTGAAACTATTGATTGGCGATTCATTCCTCCAAGATCGCCGCATTTCGGTGGTTTGTGGGAGGCGGCCGTCAAAACGGCAAAATTCCATTTTTATAGATCGTGCGGATCATCTCTACTTCAGTTCGATGAGCTACGTACTCTAGTTTGCTTGATATCAGCAGTAATCAACTCGCGACCTCTTTTTCCACTTTCAGAGAATCCTACAGATCTCGATGTATTAACGCCTGGCCATTTCTTGAACTGCGCTCCATTTCGTACGTTCACCGAACCTGATCTCACTCAGCTTAACAAGGATAAGCTGAATGGGTGGCAGCGAGTCACATACTACCAGCAGATCTTCTGGAAGCGATGGCAAAACGAGTATCTGACCTTGTTACAGCAAAGAGCGAAGTGGCGGACTCTGAAGCCCAGCGTTCAGGTCGGAGATTTGGTTCTGGTGAAGGACGAAAACTTTCCGCCACTCAAGTGGCCGCTTGCTAGAGTGCTTCAGCTTATCAACGGGAAGGATGGCGTACCTCGAGTAGCTGACATTAAAACCGCAAAGGGTCAATCGAGAAGATCTATAGCCAAGCTGTGTCTGCTGCCTCTCAGAGATGATGTTGAAGCCCAGAGTCCTCCAACGGGGGGAGTATGTTCGAGCCAGCAGCAATGAATTTATCTAAGCTTAAGAATTATGTATTTGCATTAGCTTATAAGAGAGCCGTGGGCATACACCAGCACCTGGTACTTGCTCTCGCGCTCTTCATTATGTTTCTTATCTCTTTACATCGGCACGAGCGACTTAGCTCTACCGACTTCTAATGCAGGCAGATCGGCGCTGTGGCCCTCTGATGCATTAGAAAAGTTTTTGTTCTCTGCATGAAGCAATCGCAACTGCCCGTGGCTGCTGCGTTTCAAATATATTAAAGTTAAAAGGGTGCCGTGCACTAATAAAATTTATAACGTTTATAAATTGAACTTGACTTTATTTTAATCGGAGATTTTTAAAGGCTACGAAAAAGCTCGTTGTCTCAACAGTAATATTTTATTTCTGTTGCAGCTTCGTGACACTTAATAATAAATCAATTGCTTTTATTCTAAAGGGAGCAGGTGGGCTTTAATTGGTATCCAAATTGAGAATATTCTCTTTCTTTATTTAAAATCAGTTCTTAGCCTAAATATATAAAGCAATTCTAATATGTTAACAGTTCTGTCGCTGTGTCACGATGTTGGTGAGCGTGATACTCTAGCCTTTGATTAGGGCATATGACCACTTCACATAGTGTATGCTTATTGTATACACTGTAATACTGTTTGCATATGCTTATAATTTATACAACATACTACAGTGGACTATCGAGTAGTTATAATTTTCCAACAGCAGTGCCCGACGGGCGATTTTCGCAGTAGAGAGTTAACGCTAAGTAGTTGCAGTCAGTGAATATTATGCACGGAATGGACTCCAGATACGTCCCAAAGGGTTTCAGTGAGTACACTATAGCTAACGTTTCTAATTCGTAACTATGGAGCTTCGATTTGGTAATGCAGGCAGTTTTGGAAAAATAGAAAACCGGCTGAAATTTTCCAACCGTCTACTTTTGTAATAACTGGCACTACAGTTCAGTTCCGTTTCGGCCTTCGGATTATATATAGACAGCACTGGAGATTCAATCAGTTTGGAAGGACTTAAGGCAATAACAAATCGAGTAAACAGTCTGCGGGGGCGACAGAAAATTCGAATCTGTTCTGTAAGTTCTATTCTCATTTCGTATTGAATTGGCTTAACTAATTCTGGGGCACGCGGACTGTTCTGAAGACAAAATTGGATCGACATCGAATTCATCCTCAACCACGGAAGGTAAATCGATTGCATTAATAGCGGCAACAGCTTAATTAAGAGATTCATCGAGTACAACAGGAGAATTTGCAGCAGCGTCACAAGAAAACGATTCAGCACAAAATCGTTATCATGACGCGACTTATTTGTTTCGATGACAATAAGAGAGTCTGACTATATACATGTTTAACTTTACACAATTTAATGCATGTTTTACAAAAGAAATCTCTACCTAAAATCATGGGCAGGTTAGTAGCGCTGTTCGCCAAAATATCAAATGAATGATGGAACATTGGACTTTTCCCATTGATATGAGTCGGTCATTCCCGAGACCAGGCAAAAGGCACTTCGAATCTTTTAGGACTGCCGGAATCAATAAGACAAAATCTTCGTAAGCTTACTTTTTCTTACTTGATCGGACACAAAGGCAACACTCACCCATTGTAAATAATCCCAGTCTTCGATGGGATCGGCTCGTTGGCACCAGCCGTCTTGGTGCGGTGAACGGCAACAACATGTGTCATGGCGGCAGTCTGAAATCGACGTCGTTCGTATCTCTCCATTAATGGTTAAAGATCGTGCAGCATATAACATTCCGACGGTAGGAGAATTATCGCGAAGGCCCGCAATAATCAGCTCGTGTAGAATTTCAAAGGCATCCTGAAAGTCTTGGAACCATTTTTTAACATCATATACGTTATTGGCAGAAAATCGGGGCACCATGGACTCCATGACACTAACATCGGTGACTCGCTGTGAGGGTGTACATTCACATATACCCAACTGCAGCTGCAGTACCTGTACTTGACGCTGCAACTCCAATATTTCTTTCCGCCGGCGTAACTGTCATAGCAAAGGCGGCGGTCATGAGAAATCGACAGCAGAAAAGCCGACAATAGTAGAGTCGATATCTTTAACGGCAACAGAAGATACCTCGGCAGTGGCAGCAGCGGAACTGACAGTGGCAGTATACCCAGCAGTGGACGTAAAGGCGTCGCCAATGACAGCTGGGATGGCGGCAGTAGCTGGAAAGTCATCGACAGTGCCAGCAAATGCAGTAGTGAATTTCAAGCAATGAAATGACAGCCGTTAACTGTTCTTGTTTTTTTTCTTTATATATGTATGTGTATACGGAAATTACAGTCCGCAAGCAGCTCACAGTTTTGCAGTCACTGTTCTTTCTGGCGCCAAATTACTTGGTCGTTTATACTTGTATGTGTGTAAGTTAAACGCGCGACCAAATAAGTATGTGAGTATTTTTCCCTTCTTTTCCTCTACAATTCGTTGGAAGTAAAAAATTTTCACTATGAGGGTATCCCACTTATGAGATGTAAAAGCCGATAATATTTAATTAAGTGTACAATCGGTTACTTTGAAATAAACAGCGGTGATTACTATTAAAACGGACCGGCATGCAAGTTTATGATAATATTTTCTACCAGACAATTGATGTTCACTTGCGGGGTATGTTCTATGAACTGAACTCACAAGTTTATTCTTCAGAGCTGCCTCACTCTCTCAGAGAGAAGAGGGAAATTGGTAATTGGCGGCAAACACTAATCTATTATCTAGAGTTGGGCAAAATGTTACAATGTGATCTTTCATGTACATTCTTTATAGCTTTTTTTCTTTATTGAATCTCAAGCGCTACAAAGAATCGAAGTATAATAATTTTCCTTTTCTTTTTTGTTGCTTCATAATAAAAAAATTTTTTTCATATATTTAACATTTCAAATTTAAATTTAAGTAGTAGACAGCAAAGTCCATTAATGAGAATACTCGGTTATTTTAGAAGTATATAATTCAGAAACTAAATATGTATGTCTATTAGACATTGTTTATACATACATATATAAAATTATAGTGTTGCAGTGTACGTTTTTAAGCCTTTCCTGCTGATTATTATAAGAGAAAATCAATTTTTGATGCCGTATTTATCATTATTTATAATTTATTTTATCATTATATACTTATAAGTGTATTGTTTTAAATCAAAACTAGAAAGATGGACTAACTTCGGCCGTGCCGATTTTCTCTATATAATTCACCAGAAGCATTATTGTAAATTAAACATACCAAATTTACAAATTCAAAATTTTAAGCTTGAGGAAAAAAATTGTTGAGGATAATCCTTATTTATGACCGATCGTTCCTATGGGAGCTATATGATATAGTCGTCCGATTCTGATCAAAGTTGGTTAAAGTATCAAGAAGCATATTAAACTCATAAATATCAAATTTCGTGGCATTCGTTTAAAAAACAACAGAGTTATTGAGGATAAAGCTTATTCCTGACCGATCGTTCCTATAGGAGCTATATGATATAGTCGTCCGATCGGGATGATTCCGAGATATACAATGCCTGCAGCAAAACGGAGCCTATGCTGAAAATTTCAGCTCTGTAGCTCTTATGGTCTCGGAGGAGAAGCTGTTGATCCAGACAGACGGACAGACGGACATGGTCATATCGACTCGGCTATTCATGCTGATCAAGAATATATATACTTTATATAGTCGGAGATGCTTCCTTCTGTGCGTTGCAAGCTTCTGTCCAAAATTAATATACCCTCTGCAAGGGTATACAAAAAAGTCGACTAAGAGGTTAAGCATATTTTTCAATCGATTGTTTCTATGGCAGCTGTATGATATACTAAACCGATTCTAATATAACTTGCTGAAAGTGCTACGAAAAATATTAAACTCACAAACAGTAAATTTCCTCTCACTAGCTTGAGAAACAAAAAATTTAAAAAAATTTTTTTTAACCAAGTGTTCCTATACCAGCTATATAATAAAGTCAACCAATTCTGATAAAACTTGCTGGAAATGTTGAGAAGTATATTAAATTCACAAATATTAAATTTCGTGGCATTCGGTTGAAAAACAACAGAGTTATTGAGGATAAAGCTTATTCATGACCGATCGGTCCTATGCGAGCTATATGATATAGTAGTCCGATTCAAATCAAACTTGGTTGAAGTATCAAGAAGCATATTAAACTCATAAATGTCAAATTTCGTGGCATTCGGTTAAAAAACAACAGAGTTATTGAGAATAAACCTTATTCATGATCCATAGTTCCTATGGGAGCTATATGATATAGTTGTCCGATTCTGATCAAACTTGGTTGAAGTATTAAGTAGTATATTAAACTCACAAATGTCAAATTTCGATAAAGCTTATTCCTGACCGATCGTTCCTATGGGAGCTATATGATATAGTCGTCCGATCGGGATGATTCCGAGATATACAATGCCTGCAGCAAAAAGGAGCCTATGCTGAAAATTTCATTAATTTCATTAATTCATTATTAATATTTTACCTAAAGCATTGCATATTATTTTGTAATTTATACAATTTGGCATTTGAAATTACACATTACAAAATTTACGAGTAGCATTGAAGGCAGATTTTTGAATGGCAAGTTCCAAAATGAACATATGTATGTCAATGCATAAAAATTTAATATGAGAGATTAAGTTAAAATAAAGCATACTTTATCTCTTTCAGTTACAACAACTCTCCCACACACAGAGTTATTCATTATTGAACAAAATATATAATATGACAAAACTATGTATATAAATGTTTCATATTTCATTCGTTCCGAATTATGACATTTTGACGGACTTTGAATTACCTTGCCTGGATAGACTTGGTCCTATTGAATCGATTTAATCTTTGATTTTTTATGTATTCGTACCTTTTCGTTTTTAGAATGGACACACTTAAAAATATAGATAATAAAGAAATTCTATTTGAAGTAAAGTATTCCCAGGTTTGCTTTGAAACTCATCAGTTATGCTTGTAGTTATCTCATGACAGGTTCTTCAACTTTCGGTAGACTACTTGATGGGGAACATAAGTGACCAACAGACCTTCAGACTGTCGCACAAATATGGATTTGAAAATGCGGACGATTTCCTTCTTGCTACAAGGTCTATATCAAAATACTACAGCCGTTGCTGCTTAGATCATCGCGAAATGGATAATTCTATTAGTTTGAGTTCTGAATTGTACCGCACAGTGCTTGCAGTATTGAACGCTCGGCAACCGGAGCTGTGCAGACACTTTGAGCGTTGTGAATTCTCAAGAAACAAAAAATTTGTCAAAGCCTTTTCCTGGGACACTCGATTAATAATCGGGGATAGTTTTGGCAGTACCATGGGCCAAGTGGTGACAGTACATTTTTTTTTTAGACGATTGCATGCGAATGATCAAAGCCTCTTATTTGAAATCAAGAAGCAAAGACTTAAAGAACTAATTGCCATATTGGAGAAAACCCTCTTTTAAGATAGTGGCGTTCCTCAGAAATGTTAAGATGTTAACCTGTAATAGTTTAAAATAAATACGTACATATACATATGTATACAGTATAAGTAAATTAAAAAAGATCTGATTTTTACTGAACTGTTACAAAAATTAACTTGACACTAAATGTCAACATGTTACGTTTGCTTACATTGGCAATATGGGTTGTTTTTGTTATTAAAGAGAAATCTGAACCATAAAGCTACACTTTGGCTGACTATGCGCTTGGCGAAAGACATAATGCAAGTGAGCACTTACTCAACTAATGCCTGCAGCCAAATACTGGTTCTTGTAATAGAAAGCAAAACAACCGACTATGATTGAAACAGCTGTGGTAACAATAACAGATTTCGGCGTCAACAGGAATGGAAGCCATTGACATAACCTTGACTTCCCATTGCAGAATGATGATGTTTTGCGTGGAAGAGGTTTTTTGCGTCGTTCCAAAATAATTTTTTCTTCTAATTGTCGTTGTTCTTTTCTGTTGGACCCATAGAAATGTTTTATTAAAGTAAAATTTGTAGAAAAATGACGTTAACTTACTCTCTGTTTATAAGTTCTTCCACTTCCTCTTCAATTAATGTTAGGCTGTAAGTATTGCACAGATTGGTGGAAGTTTTTAACAGATCTTCAAATGGCAGATCTTCCGGTAACTGGCGAAAATGTACAAAATTATATTTAGTTTAAATCACATAAATAAAAAAATCATACTTTAGAAAGCACGCAATGCACAGACGCCATATCACAGTCCTCCGCCATGATTTCATCAGCACGATACAACAAAATTGCAGCTGTCATAAATATTGGAGTATATATAGGTGATGCCAGAAAGTAATCGTAGAGACGAACAACAGCCTTATATGAGTTCAAGCTGTGACCAAACCATGTTAAATACCACGGCAGCGCGAATAAAGTGCCTACGGCTGAGCGTTGCAAGAACTGAAAAAGTTTGGGGTTCTCAAAACTAACAACAGGCCAGATAAACATTAGACGCCTTTGTGTCGCCTCCATCGTTTCCTGCATACACTCTGAGAAGTGTGTCGTAGAAAGTTGCTCCATAATAGCGTAAGCAACTTCTTCGCCAACTACCAAAAGAAATGTGACTGCCACATCGTGGTAACCTTGATAATAGCGCAGATTTGAATACTTTTTGATCACACGTAAGATCAGAACTGTGAGTTGGTCTTGTAAGGATATACGCTGTTCATAAGGAATACCTGGTGGGAATCGTTTCAGCGAACGATTCACATCCAGCACAACTTGATTGTACTCCGGATGGGCTTGCAGATCATTCAAAGTGGGCGCACGTTCCAATTGATCCACATCTACCCCCGCTAACTGTGGCCACAGAACCCTGCGTAGATCGTCGCATACTAGACCGTGTGTGGAAAGCGCTAGCTTCCGCAACTCGGATAGACCTACTTGCTGATCCACACTTTTTTGTAATATTTTTTCGATTTCCATTCGTTTCTTTAGCTCACCATCACTTTCGGGGCCTGTAAGTAAAAACTTTGGATACAGTCTCTTCATTACATCAGAGAGAAATACATATATCAGATATACTTTTCTCAAAATTAAGAGGTTCCTGGTCATATTTTATTTCCACTTTAATATTCATTTTTAAAAGTTGGCGTACTACTAGATTAAAATTTACAGAGCCAAAGAATTACCCAAATAAGAATACTAAATCTTTGGCAATTTATGGCATATGCATATTAAAAAGCATAAAATACGTGTGCTCATAAAGTTAACACCGGTTAAGTCGTGTTATTGTGAAACGCTGGAATAAAACGAGTTAAAATGTAAAATGATATGAATCAACAATTGTTCCTTTTTCACTGTATTAATTCAGCTTAAATCGCAATAAATTGAGCCAAGTCTTTTTATATCGAATAAATTCATAAAACAGCGTCCACTCATTCTTAAAGTAGCTAAAGTTCTTTAACGACAACATGGATTCTCCAAAATTCAAACTGTTAGATAATGATGGAAAGAACGGTGGGTTGATGGAACACTTTTTAATTAATAAACTACTGCTACAACGAACATTTTTATACCCTTGCAGAGGGTATATTAATTTTGGTCAGAAGTTTGCAACGCACAGAAGGAAGCATCTCCGACTATATAAAGTATATATATTCTTGATCAGCATGAATAGCCGAGTCGATATGACCATGTCCGTCTGTCCGTCTGTCTGGATCAACAGCTTCTCCTCCGAGACCATAAGAGCTACAGAGCTGAAATTTTCAGCATAGGCTCCATTTTGCTGCAGGCATTGTATATCTCGGAATCATCCCGATCGGACGACTATATCATATAGCTCCCATAGGAACGATCCATATGCTTCTTGATACTTCAACCAAGTCTGATCAGAATCGGTTGGCTATATCATATAGCTGCTATAGGAACAATCGGTACAAAAAAAAATTTTGTATGAAAAATTTTTTTCCTCAAGCTTAAAATTTTGAATTTGTAAATTTGGTATGTTTAATTTACAATAATGCTTCTGGTGAATTATATAGAGAAAATCTGCAAGGGTATACGAACTTCGGCACGGCCGAAGTTAGTCCATCTTTCTAGTTTTAAAATAAAAATGTATTTAGTTAAACGAAAACAAAGCGTAGTGTTTCGGGAACAGAAGAGGAGGAGAAAAGGCGGATTTTTGAGTGAGACAAATTGGCCAACTACGAGGGGTAAGTCACCTAGTGATCTTCAAATGTTTTTTGAGGCCGTCTCCGCAACGACCAGGCCTAGCCCACGCAGGAGGTCTGGCCGAGTTTTTATATTCCCCTCCTTTTACATTTCGTTTACCCTTCCGGACACATGCATACATGACTATGTAAATTCTCCTGCCTGTTTGAGTATCCGGTCCGCCACAAAACAACTTATTAACGGAAAAATACTATTTGGTGCATGCCAAATGCGGGAAGATAATTAATACCCGACCAAAGAAAAAATTAACGCCCTTTCCGATGTGGGTGGAAACCATATGGAGACGGAAGAGGCCTGCTGAAAACAAAATCTGTGAAATCTCTGTCTTTTTTTTGTGCGTGGTGATACGAGAGAGAGAAGAAAATTTTTTCCGAATCATCTATCATCTGCAAGTGTATATATTGTCGAACCCCTTAACAGAGATCTATTAGGTAGGCGTTGTGCGATTTCTGCAATTAAATGAGAAGATATTCCATTTGAAGTGAAGTAAAAATGTGAAATTTGTGCAGCAATGCAAAAAAGAAATAAAGGAAGAAATATTAACTTTAATTCTTTTACATTATCAGTGATAATTTATTGGTGAGCTTAGATTTTGCACTACATCTAAGGCATTCACCTAGAACGAATAAGGATCCATGATTAACTGTATTAATCATTATTATTGACGTACTGATAAAAAAGTAGAGTGAGGGGTTTTGGGGAAAAAGGGGGAGATAAAAAAAGAAACGCGCAATTCGATGATGTGAACCAGGGTCGAGGATGAGGTAACTTACCAAAAGGGATGGCGTATTCCAACGAAGTGTCACAAGGATGGAAGGGGCCCTCTGACTCCAAAAATCAAATGCCACAAGGCAGATGGGAGTGAACCTTTGTCGGAATCTGTAAGTCAAAGTGAAGTCCAATGCTAGTAATGTGATTTAAATTTTTTTTTGTTTACGTCTGTTTGTTGAGATTTCGTTTCTGTCTAGTGCATAAGTGGATAGGAATGTGTTTGTGATTAGCTTTCTTTTGTTGTTGTTGTGTGTGAAAAAGTCAGGGTTAAGTAACCTGCGACCCGAACCGAGCAAACCGGTGTCGCCTCTATGACCACTACACGAGGGACATAACAATAAATGGCGCACAAGAGATAAGCTGAATCGTTTCAGCATCCCGCGGTTGGATGAGCATTGATTCAAGGGTCCACAATCATGATACAGGCAAATTGCTAGACAACGGATTGGTGTGTAAGAAATAATGTCTGCTCCGAAGGTTGTTGCGTTTTTTGCGATGCAAAACATTATCTATAATCGGGAAAGACGAGAACATGGAACAGCAGCGAGAAAAAATACGAAATTAAAGTCGGACCAAAACAAATAAAAAACTAAGACTAAAAAAATTTGACTAACTTCGGCCGTGCCGAAGTTCGTATTCCCTTACAGATTTTTCCTATATAATTGACCAGAAGCATTATTTTAAATTATGCATAACAAATTTACAAATTCAAAATTTTGAGCTTGAGAAAAAAATTTTTCAAAATTTTTTTTCCGATTTTTCCTGTAGCAGCTATATGATCTAGTCGTCCGATTCTGATAAAACTCGATTGAAGTATTAAGAAGTATACTAAACTTATAAATATCAAATTTCGTGGTATTCGGTTGAAAAACAACAGAGTTATTGAGGACAAAACTTATTCATGACCGATGATTCCGAGATATGCAATGTCTGCAGCAAAAAGGAGCCTTTGTTGAAAATTTCAGCTCTGTAGCTATTATGGTCTCGGAGGAGAAGCAGAAAGACGGACAGACGGACAGACGCACATGATCATATTGACTCGGCTATTCATGCTGATCAAGAATATATATACTTTTTATAGTCGGAGATGCTTCCTTCTGTGCGTTGCAAACTTCTGACCAAAATTAATATACCCACTGCAAGGGTATAAAAATAAGAGGGGAATAAAAGGTAGATTAAGTGGGAAGGGCGCAACGAAGCCGCTGGCTTACGAGCCAACAGGACAACGTTACGGCGAGATGCTGATATTTGTGATCGCGTTGGATCTCCAGCGAGAAATGTGACAAATTTCGAGGATCATTGTTCTCTTGCCAGGAATCGGGCGGCGTCTAGTTTCTGACAGAAACAAGTGTAGCGTCCGTTTTTCAAGATGTAGCATCCGCTTCAAGAGTTGCTGGAAGGAAGAATGGAAGAAGATTAGTATGTTGAATGATCTTGATTGATTTTTTGTGTTACATTTTTGTGTTATTTAAGTGTTACGTGTGACGGCAAAAGCAAAAGATAAATAGTAGTATAATTAAGGAATAATAAATAAGGAATAATTAATGGAGTATACAATTAGAAAAGACCTTCGGGGGTAAATCACCTATTTTACGCCGATTAAGAGAGAAGTCCACGCAGGTGGTCTGGGCGAGTTTATTCCTTTGTTCCTTTCCCATTTCGTTGACACGGCCGGCCACATGCATATATGAGTATGTCAATTCTCCTATCTGTATGAGTTTCTGGTCCGCCACAAAACAACTTATTAACGGATAAATACTATTAAGTTCAGGCCAAGTACGGGAAAATAATCTTAATTATTTATTTTACATTTTATATATTTATATATTTGTTTGTCCATTTAATTATTTCTTAATTTAAAATTAACTACAAAAAGCCATCTATTCATTACTTTTAATTTATATTGTTTAATTTTTTTAAATATCATGCACGTCTCAAGTCTATATTACCTCTGTCTCAGAGTCCTTGTTTGCTTATGTTGCGAATGTGATCGTATTGCAACAATTTTTATGTGCGTGACGATACGAGCAAAAGAAGGAAATTTTTGCGGTATAATCTATTATCTGCAAGTGTATATATTGTCAAACAACCTATCAGAGCTCTATTAGGTAAGCGTTGTGCAATTTCTGGTATTAAATGAAAAGATATTCCATTTAAAGTGCAGTAGAAATGTGAAATATTTGCAGCAAGAAAAAAGAGAGATAAAGGTAGATATCTTAACTTTCCTTTTTTCAAATCATCAGTGATAATTTACTGGTGACCGTAGATTTTGCACTGCATCTATCCATGATTAATTGTATTAATTATTGTTAATTATGTTGACGTACTTATAAAAAAAAGGAAAAGACATAAAAACGGAGTAGAGTGATTTTTTTGGGGAAAAGGGGAAGATAAACTAGAAAGATGGACTAACTTCGGCCGTGCCGAAGTTCGTATACCCTTGCAGATTTTCTCTATATAATTCACCAGAAGCATTATTGTAAATTAAACATACCAAATTTACAAATTCAAAATTTTAAGCTTGAGGAAAAAAATTTTTTCATGACCGATCGGTCCTATGGGAGCTATATGATATAGTCGTCCGATTCAGATCAAACTTGGTTGAAGTATCAATAAGCATATTAAACTCATAAATATCAAATTTCGTGGCATTCGGTTGAAAAACAACAGAGTTATTGAGGATAAGCCTTATTCATGACCGATCGGTCCTATGGGAGCTATATGATATAGTCGTCCGATTCAGATCAAACTTGGTTGAAGTATCAATAAGCATATTCAACTCATAAATATCAAATTTCATGGCATTCGGTTGAAAAACAACAGTTATTGAGGATAATCCTTATTTATGACCGATCGTTCCTATGGGAGCTATATGATATAGTTGTCCGATTCTGATCAAAGTTGGTTAAAGTATCAAAAAGCATATTAAACTCATAAATATCAAATTTCGTGGCATTCGGTTAAAAAACAACAGAGTTATTGAAGATAAAGCTTATTCCTGACCGATCGTTCCTATGGGAGCTATATGATATAGTCGTCCGATCGGGATGATTCCGAGATATACAATGCCTGCAGCAAAACGGAGCCTATGCTGAAAATTTCAGCTCTGTAGCTCTTATGGTCTCGGAGGAGAAGCTGTTGATCCAGACAGACGGACAGACGGACAGACGGACATGGTCATATCGACTCGGCTATTCATGCTGATCAAGAATATATATACTTTATATAGTCGGAGATGCTTCCTTCTGTGCGTTGCAAACTTCTGACCAAAATTAATATACCCTCTGCAAGGGTATAAAAACAAGAAACGCACTGTCAGATGATGTGAATCGCAGACCAGGATGAGGTGTCTTACAAAAAGGGATGGCGTATTCCAACGAAATGTCACAAGGTTGGAAGTGGCCGTCGGAGTTCAAGCGATGCTGCAAGCGAGTGAACCTTTACTGGAGTCCAACAGTAAGAGTGAAGTATAAGTGAAGTTTAATGGTAGTTGTTCGTGTTTTGAATGTTTTTTATTGTTTACGCCTATGTTTGTCGAGATTTCGCTTTTCTGGAAATCTTATCGGATCAGCGTGTAACAACGTCTAGTTTTGTGCATAGGTGGATTGAGATGTTTACGTGATAGGATTTGTTTTTATTGTTGTGTGTGAGAGGGTCAGGGATAAGTAACCAGTACTAGGGCCATAACAATAAATGGCGCACAATAGAAAAGTAGTCCTCGAATCAATTCAGCGTCCCGCGGTTGGATGAGAATTGATTTAAGGGTCCACGATCATGAACCAGATTGTTGTGCAAGAATTAATCTCTGCTCCGAAGGTTGTTACGTTTTCTTCGATGTCGAACCACTGTAAAAGTAATGTCTAGAAGAAAGACACATCTGTCTTCTTTGGAGTTCGAAATTAATCTTCGTCCGTCTTTATTTCAAAATTTTACTTAGCGTAAAAGTACATAACTAATTTTGAGTTCTGTTGCTCAATTTTAATTTTAATTTTAATTTTAATTTTAATTTTAATTTTAATTTTAATTTTAATTTTAATTTTAATTTTAATTTTAATTTTAATTTTAATTTTAATTTTAATTTTAATTTTAATTTTAATTTTAATTTTAATTTTAATTTTAATTTTAATTTTAATTTTAATTTTAATTTTTAATTTTAATTTTAATTTTAATTTTAATTTTAATTTTAATTTTAATTTTAATTTTAATTTTAATTTTAATTTTAATTTTAATTTTAATTTTAATTTTAATTTTAATTTTAATTTTAATTTTAATTTTAATTTTAATTTTAATTTTTTTAATTTTAATTTTAATTTTAATTTTAATTTTAATTTTAATTTTAATTTTAATTTTAATTTTAATTTTAATTTTAATTTTAATTTTAATTTTAATTTTAATTTTTAATTTTAATTTTAATTTTAATTTTAATTTTAATTTTAATTTTAATTTTAATTTTAATTTTAATTTTAATTTTAATTTTAATTTTAATTTTAATTTTAATTTTAATTTTAATTTTAATTTTAATTTTAATTTTAATTTTAATTTTAATTTTAATTTTAATTTTAATTTTAATTTTAATTTTAATTTTAATTTTAATTTTAATTTTAATTTTAATTTTAATTTTAATTTTAATTTTAATTTTAATTTTAATTTTAATTTTAATTTTAATTTTAATTTTAATTTTAATTTTAATTTTAATTTTAATTTTAATTTTAATTTTAATTTTAATTTTAATTTTAATTTTAATTTTAATTTTAATTTTAATTTTAATTTTAATTTTAATTTTAATTTTAATTTTAATTTTAATTTTAATTTTAATTTTAATTTTAATTTTAATTTTAATTTTAATTTTAATTTTAATTTTAATTTTAATTTTTAATTTTAATTTTAATTTTAATTTTAATTTTAATTTTAATTTTAATTTTAATTTTAATTTTAATTTTAATTTTAATTTTAATTTTAATTTTAATTTTAATTTTAATTTTAATTTTAATTTTAATTTTAATTTTAATTTTAATTTTAATTTTTAATTTTAATTTTAATTTTAATTTTAATTTTAATTTTAATTTTAATTTTAATTTTAATTTTTAATTTTAATTTTAATTTTAATTTTAATTTTAATTTTAATTTTAATTTTAATTTTAATTTTAATTTTAATTTTAATTTTAATTTTAATTTTAATTTTAATTTTAATTTTAATTTTAATTTTAATTTTAATTTTAATTTTAATTTTAATTTTAATTTTAATTTTAATTTTAATTTTAATTTTAATTTTAATTTTAATTTTAATTTTAATTTTAATTTTAATTTTAATTTTAATTTTAATTTTAATTTTAATTTTAATTTTAATTTTAATTTTAATTTTAATTTTAATTTTAATTTTAATTTTAATTTTAATTTTAATTTTAATTTTAATTTTAATTTTAATTTTAATTTTAATTTTAATTTTAATTTTAATTTTAATTTTAATTTTAATTTTAATTTTAATTTTAATTTTAATTTTAATTTTAATTTTAATTTTAATTTTAATTTTAATTTTAATTTTAATTTTAATTTTAATTTTAATTTTAATTTTAATTTTAATTTTAATTTTAATTTTAATTTTAATTTTAATTTTAATTTTAATTTTAATTTTAATTTTAATTTTAATTTTAATTTTAATTTTAATTTTAATTTTAATTTTAATTTTAATTTTAATTTTAATTTTAATTTTAATTTTAATTTTAATTTTAATTTTAATTTTAATTTTAATTTTAATTTTAATTTTAATTTTAATTTTAATTTTAATTTTAATTTTAATTTTAATTTTAATTTTAATTTTAATTTTAATTTTAATTTTAATTTTAATTTTAATTTTAATTTTAATTTTAATTTTAATTTTAATTTTAATTTTAATTTTAATTTTAATTTTAATTTTAATTTTAATTTTAATTTTAATTTTAATTTTAATTTTAATTTTAATTTTAATTTTAATTTTAATTTTAATTTTAATTTTAATTTTAATTTTAATTTTAATTTTAATTTTAATTTTAATTTTAATTTTAATTTTAATTTTAATTTTAATTTTAATTTTAATTTTAATTTTAATTTTAATTTTAATTTTAATTTTAATTTTAATTTTAATTTTAATTTTAATTTTAATTTTAATTTTAATTTTAATTTTAATTTTAATTTTAATTTTAATTTTAATTTTAATTTTAATTTTAATTTTAATTTTAATTTTAATTTTAATTTTAATTTTAATTTTAATTTTAATTTTAATTTTAATTTTAATTTTAATTTTAGCTATAGTTAAGAATTGTAACAGAATTAAGAATCATTCAATAAATGTGACTCTAAAGACAAAGACCTTCTCTTGGATTTTTTAGGCGGATAAAAATTACCAAACCAAAAGCATACAGAAACCCGCATGAATGTTACTGGTGGAATCTTTTCATTAAATCTTACACTACATCGTCTCAAAGTGGAGACATTTTTCATGTTTGAAAAAAAATGTACAATTTTTAGGAAAACTTGCAACTTTGAAACTTATCTTAAATATTTTTACTTTATTTGAAAAGTAGATCAATTTTTATTTATGTGTAAAAAAATTTAATCAAATTTGAAATATTGAGTAAATTGGAGATGTTTCAAAAAAACATTAAATTATCGCATTTTTTAAACTTTGGTGGAGTTGAATCAACAGAGATGCACCGAGATGCACGATGAAACCATATACACGTGATAGAGGGAATATTCACCTTTTAGTGTAGTCTTGCACATTGTTGCGCAAATTTGCCAAAAATCGAGAAAACCAATGCAACCTCGCGTAAAAAACGCGTTGCAGGTACAAGAGCGCATGCAAATTTGCCAGCAGCATGTGTGAAAATGAAAATGAGCCATAAAAATTTTTTTTTTTCGCAATTTTAATAATAAATTAAAAGAAAACATTAAAAAATCTGTTTTAATCATTAAATTTAAAAAACAAAGTTAATTTGTGATCAAAAAAGCGTTTTTTAAGCGAATTATAGGGGTAAAATATGCCTAGTAATATTTTTCAACTTTGACCTTGAATATCAAGGTAACCCCCGCACGTGGTACCTTCGGCAACAACTCAATTTGAAGCTTAAGGAATCAGCTATGAAATGCTTTTTCAAAATCGCTTTACTACTTTAGAAGATGTGATTTTTGACAAGCGAAATGAGCGATGGCCCCACTGTGCGTAGTGCACTATCTGCATCTGTGGGAGTTGGATAGTTTTTAATTACGTCATATTTTTTATCAGCCGGAAGGATACCATGGTCTGTACATTTATGGCCAAGGAATGTTACCTCGTACATAAAGAACGAACATTTCTGCGGATTTAATTTAAGGTGTGATTTCGACAAAGTTCAAATATATTTGTAAGATTTTTGAACATGTGCTGTTCAGAACAGCCGAAAACCACTAAATCATCCATATATAGAAAAGCTTGCGATGGTTCTAGACCCGAGAAAGCAAGTTACATCATTTTCATAAATGAATTGGGGGCTACTTTTAGACAATAGGGTAATCGCGTGAAGCGACATGAGCCAGTGCTCGTAGAAAATGATGTTATATTTCTAGATTTATAATCTAGTTCTATTTGATGGAAGCCAGACATAAGGTCCAGACACGAAAAATATTTTGCTCTTCCTAGTTGATCTAATATTTCTTCTATTCTATGTAATGGATATTTATCTGCTAGAAGTTTTTTGTTTATTTGCCGATAATCCACTACTAGTCGCCATTTTTTATACCCTGTACCCGTAGGGTTCAAGGGTATATTAAAGTCGCCAAAATGTAACAGGCAGAAGGAAAATTTGTCGACCCCATAAAGTATAGATATTCTTGACCAGCAACGTTCTTTGCTGTGTGCATAAATGCTCGCGGAGTGTTGATGTAATTGCAAAATGAATGTAGTTAAGGCATGTAAATTTATAGATAGCTTTATTCGTGAATCAAAAACTGAATTTATATACATCTGATACAATTTTGACCATTATATGGTTTTTAACCCTTTTTAAATATTAAGCTATTCTATTTTCCTATTAAATTTATTATTATTAGGATATAGTTGTAAACTATCAGCCTAATTATATTTTACAATAACCTGGGATTCGAACCCGGATCCTCGTTGTTCAGTTGCACTATGGGTAAAAACTCCGATATTTTGGCATAAATTGTCCCTGAAGAGATAGAAGATTCAAATTTTGTATACATATTATTATAAATTTTAAATAATTTTTATATTATTTTCCAAAATTGGACCACGCCTATATCCCCGCCCCCTTCATACAAATTTTTTAAAATATGAAAATGAATATTTTTTCTTACATACACGAGTACATTTTATGCTATATATATTTTTCATATATTTAAAATATGTATTAAATATATTTATTATAATTTAGACACATTATATATTTTCTGTAGGATGTATGATATATTTTTATTTTTCATACATCTAATTTGCTGAAAAAAAATCAAAAAAATTTATATCATAGATAAGCATGAGTCTATTATATTTTTTCTTTCAATACCTGAAGAAACATTTTAATTTAGTCATCACTTTCTTCTTCTTCCAATTCAACACAATTCTCATCATCAACGTCCTCATCAGTGTCTTCAGCATCATATTCATCTTCTTGGCTTTCGGTTAAACCGGTATCCTGATTAGAAGAATTGTGACAATTCTCCTCTAAAAGTTCAAGAACTTCTGATGGCAAATTCTTTCTCCTATTTCGCCTAGCTCGTTCTTTTAAACTAAGGCTAGAGATAAGTGGGTCAGATGAATCAAGTGCTCTATTGAACACATCACTTATATTTTGTAGCCGATTGCTCTTTCTAGCATGTGATTTCCTATCGTTTTTGTAAATTTTGTTTCGCGCTTCAGATGCCTTTTCTCCCAAAACCCCAATTGGAACTATACAGCTGTTCATTATTTGATGTCCATGCACCAAAATTTTGTGTACAGTTGGAGACATTGGATACCAAATATATTTTGCCGTATACATAATGAAGATTTTCTCACACAGATCTTTAAATTTCCTGGAGTTCACTTTATACTCGCAACAAATAGTAATTAATATTACATAAAAGTTTCTTAAAATTTGTTCATCAAAACTTAACATTTTCCTGCACAAACTCCTTAATGGCAATATAGACTCGCCTGAGTTATTGAACCGCGTAGCTTTATCAGTTCCTTGTAGACCTACTAGAAATTTCACACCTCTATCACTTCCACTCTGTTCTACTAACTATGCTATGCATGAACCTTTTCGAGTCCTTTGTTCTGATTACAACCGCCTTTACAGTGTAATCAGTTCTGAGCTCTCTCTTTCTTTACTAAAAACTTCTATCTTATCTTATTTAGTTCGTAACTAGGTGTAGAATTCGTTTATTTGTCTGTGTTTTGTGATCTTGTTCCCGCGTCTCGAGCCGTACGTTATGCGGTATGCGCCCCTCGGCCGGTTGGGCGGGAGGTGTGGGCACATAGTGCACCCGTTGGGATTCGCGTGTAAAAAAAAAAAAAAAAAAGTGCGTCTAACGGTTAGACACGATAGAAGTGAAACCTTCCGTAAAACAAACAGAGAGAATGAGACGAAAGCAGCATTAGGAGCGGGATAATTATAGGTTCATTAAAATATTGCTATAAAGGTCATATTTTATTTTCTTCATTTTATTATTATTCATCCTCAATGTTTTTTTTTCTTTTTGTTGTTTTTGTCGATATTCACGACACTTTTCTGCATTATTTTTCGGCATAATTGCGGTAAATATTTAAAAATGAAAATATTTACGAATATAAAAATACGGACGCAATACAGCACACGCGGTTGCTATTATGAGCGTCGTAACGCGTGTATTACACAGACGTACTAACATACACACAAACATTCGTAGGACCTCGCTCACCGTAGCTCCGGAGAAAAAATAATAATAATAATAAAAATAAAAATAATAAATAAACCAAATAATTCGTATACAGTGAAAGCTCCCGTGGCCGGACAGTCACGGTACCAGCACTTTTGTCCGCCTACGGGAGATGTCCGCCTGGGGGAGATAACAAAGAAATTGCCAACAAAATTTACATCTATTTTAAATTCAGTTTTATTGTTAATACTAGCTGACCCGGCGAACTTCGTACCGCCTTAGCGTTGCAATGATGCACTACTTTATTTTGTACACCTGACCTATCTTAGGTATGAGTACCCATTCAATTTGAACTGAATCCTCCCTATAAAAATGTATCCATAATTCCCTGGTCTCGCTATACCTGAAAATGACTTTACTAATTTTTAATCAAATAAAATACAAAATATATCTATATATATTTAAAAATTAACTCATTTGACCAATAGCAACCATTTTCGCTGAACTGTAATTAATTGCCACATTATAACTGAATGCAGCTCTGTGGGGATTAAACACAAAATTTCTATCTTCATATCGATTCCGTTCAAGTTCATTTCGCGCTTCGCGTTGCTCATCAGTTTGATTTGCTCTTATATTTCTTTCACTTGCCGTATTGCAAGTTCTGCGGTTCTAAACTAGTACGTCTGGTTGGTGGCATTGTTAAAAACGAAAATCCAACTGCAAATACTTTAATTTTATGAATAAGTTTCTGTGGATTTCTAATCGAGCTTTTTCTTTATTTGACTCAAACTGATTTCTGTAAACAGATCAGTTTTTTATAACGTTGCTACGGCCACACCAAACAGATGGTCACATTTATCAGATCAGATGTTCTTGTATTTCGTATTGTCTTGCCAAAAATTTAAAGATAATATGCGTATAAAACATGGCATGAGAGATTTTCTTAATATTTTTTTCCGTAAGAACCTTCTCCTAATAATAACAAATACATCTCCTAATAATAACAAATACAACAAAAAAAGAATTAGTGAAATCGGTCCATTGGTTCACGCGTAATGCCGTGACCAAGGAAAACGACTACGGCCACACCAAGCAGATGGTCACATTTAGAAAATCAGATGTTCTTATATTTCGTGTTGTCTTGCCAAAAATTTAAAGATAATATGCGTATAAAACATGGCATGAGAGATTTTCTTAATATTTTTTAATGTAAGAACCTTCTCCTAATAATAACAAATACAACAAAAAAAGAATTAGTTAAATCGGTCCAGCCATTCACGCGTGATGCGATGACCAGAAAAAACGGGCTTCATTTTTATATATAAGATTATTTAATTTACATGGAACGCATGTATATGTTACATATGGGTTGCATATGTATGTTTTTAACAATTTTATGTTTTGAAAAACTGGTCGATTGTAGACTGTTTAAAAATTTCCTACTTATTTTCAATATTTAAGTACTCAAATCGACTTCTTAAAAGATTTAGCATAGTGACAACTCAACTTCGCTTCGCATTATTCGCACATTTTCAATATGTTGTATTAAAATGCATTTTTTGTCCGCCTACGAGAGATGTTTTGTATTAAATTTTTCAAAAAATCGTGTCCGCGTCTGGCCCAGGGAGCGTCCGGCCACGGGAACGGATTTTGTATGAAAATCATGCTAAATTCGTCCGGCTAGGAGAGATGTCCGCCTGCGGGAGCTGTCCGCGACTAGAGCTTTCACTGTATATACGTATGTAAGAATATAAATATGTTTGAAAAATAAAAAAAAAATATATATATACATATATATGTATACAAAAGCGTACTTATGTATACATATGTATGTATATGCATGCACACTTGCCGGCCGAAAATGTACATACATACATATACATATATGTGTACGCATGCGTTTAAATTAAATTCTGCCGGCGTCGACAAGCAAAGACCAGCCGACGGTGCCCGAACTATCCAATATCGTCGCCGAAACACTTCGGCTACCGAAAAGAATTGAGCAAACACAAATAAGGAACGCTATATAACTCTGTTCTATCTCATTCTCTCGCAGGCTATAAGATCTATATGTATGTCTCTTTTTAGTGTCGCTTTTTCGTTTCATCGAGTCTCAAATCACTCCCAACGATTCTAAAGAAGTTTTCACTTCAAAAATAAGTTAATATATTCGTTTGCTTAGGTTGCTTTACAATTTATTGGTTATTAAGCTTATTTTGCTTTAATTAATTTTTGGCATCAGCAGCTTTCTCTTTGCGTGTTGTGCCTCTAAGAGTTCTCTTTGATACTGCCCGGACCACGAGGATGCGGACTTTAAGCTTATCAAGCTTAAGATGTTATCAGCTGCGAAATTCCAGCTTTGTGGGATCAAAGCTTCGAGTGATAATTTTAAAGCTTGATATCACATGTGCGCTGCGCAAGCTTTGAACGTTTAAAGCTTTCTACTGTAACGCCTGTGTGGCATGGCCGGCCCACGGACAGACCTTCCATCTCGCGCCGCCCCGACCTGCTGGCAACCCTGGGCGAAAAAGGACGGCAAGGCCGGAAGGCGCAGGCGCAGCAAACTTAATTGTTTTGATTTTCATTTTGTACATAAGAGAGAGATTGAAGTGAGAAAAGAAATAAACAGCGATTGAAAACGTCCACTAAGCCATCCGCCGCTACAGCTTGTTTTTTCTTCTGTAGCTTGACCCCCTTTACCCAGTTTTAATACCCGAAGCAACCGCTCGGCCACGGGTAAGGCTCTGAAGCTTCCGAAAGCTAAATTGAGCTACATTAGTGTCAGGTGTGGGGTTAAGTTCGACTTCTGCGAGGAAGCTTACCTCGTGAAACATGCCAAGAGGAAAGAGGCGTGGCAGCAAGGCTACCGATGAGAGCGCGGGCGCTGTCTATGCGCTAACCCAATCGGTGGAGGCAGTGAACGAAAGGATTGATCGCATGGTCGCTGGGCTCGTCCAGCAGTGGCAAGCCAATTTAATCCAAACCTGCTGCCCTTGTTCGATGGCACCGGCTCTTGGATTGAATTCGAGCGTCTACTGGACACCGTGGCATCCTACTACCACTGGACAGATGAGGAAAAGTGTCTGGGCCTGGTGCTAAACTTGCGCGGCCGTGCCTCTACTTTTTATGGCACGTTGCCGTCACAG
This sequence comes from Drosophila sturtevanti, assembly GCA_018150375.1. Classification (NCBI taxonomy): domain Eukaryota; kingdom Metazoa; phylum Arthropoda; class Insecta; order Diptera; family Drosophilidae; genus Drosophila; species Drosophila sturtevanti. Next base: position 15,665 of record JAECWJ010000197.1, on the reverse strand, counting down.
CCCCCGCCCACATACGCGACGCTGTGTGCCGCTATGCGGCAACGTTTTATGTTGGATTGCCGGTCCAGCTACCAACGATTGCGTCATCGAGTGCAGGGACCGCGGGAATCGTTTCCGGATTTTGCACTGGAGCTGAAACGTTTGGCCCAAGGAGCATTCAGCGGCATGCCCGGGCATCTGTATGACCAAATATTGGTGCAACAGTTCGTGGATGGCATACGCGACACGCCGCTGCAAGGCTTGGTGATTTCCAGCAAACCTAGCCAACTGCAAGAAGCGCTAGACATGGCGATGCGTGTGCAAGCACAAGTCGGGCGCACACAAGGCCGCCCGATCCTGCACACACAGCTGAGGGAGGAGACCTGCGACCCGCAAACGCGGGGCAGACGAAGACGAGGACGTCAGCACAATCTGGCACACCCACCTACAAATGCGGAAAACATCAGCATGCCAACGTCGGAGGGCAGACATTGGCATTAGGAAAGAGTGCCCCCTACCCCCGCTTGGTTGCCCAATGGCCATCGGCAACTACGCTTCACCCCAGTCATGGCATGACGAGCCGCAAATATACGTCCACTCACGGAAGCGCGCATTGGCGCCACCGCTTCTATACCAGATGAACCAAAGGAGACGGACAGTATGCCCTCGGATGGAAATCGAAACGCCCGACCAACAACCGCCTTTACAGAAACCCATCGCCCCCCTCATAGCTCCGCCGCTGACGTGATTGAGTCGCACCCCTTTTGGGGCACGCCGCTCCCACCGCATTAGAGCCGTCCAAGGATCGTTGCGAGCCGTTCCAACGACTGGTCTTTGTCGATAGAGCCAGTAGCCGGAGCTGAGAAAGCCCGCACGAGGGAAGAGTCAGTACTAGCCCGGTTGCTTCAGGAGCCCGACCCCATCCTGGAGAGCCACAGTCAACCAGACGCTTCTACGATGACACAGGGGAACGGCGCTACTGCCATTAGCGTCCAGCGTGGGACTCCCAAAGTCACCCAAGCTACGTATTCCGTCACATCTACATGCGTACAAAGCTTACATTGTCTCGTTTTCTTACAGCAGAAACCCGTTCCCATGGTCGTCAATACAGGCGCAGCCGTCTCCCTGTTGAACTGGCGAGATACCGCCCGACCCGTGCGCACCACGCCGTGCCACGTGACCCTGCATGGACCGTCATCTTCTACGTTCACTTCAACTCAGAGAACAGACATAGAGATGCGCATGCATCGCAAACCGGAGAGCCACTCGTTCTACATGGTTGATGGTGCGACCCCCACATTGCTGGGAATGGATTTCTTGCTGAAACACAAGGCAGTGGTCGACCTGGATGAGTTAAAACTGAAGTTCCACTGGGGGGCCATGCCCCTTTTTGGTCCCCAGGAGACGACCAGCCAGCCACTGTATTTGGTAGCACCGGCCTACCTACCGCCGCGTTCTGACACGCGCATTCATTTAAAATGTGCCGTCATAGAGCCCGCGGAAATAGCTGTGCTCGAGCCGAGTGAATACTCCGATCTACCCGATGATGTGGTTTTGCGTTCCGGCTTCGTCGATGTGAAGTCCGGCCAGCTTACGGCCAAGATCTTAAACCTGAGCGTACAGGAGAAAGTGTTACCACCCACCATAGTCCTCGGCAAATTAGAGGCTGTAGAAATGGTGTCGTTGGATAAGCCTGAGGAAGCCGCGACGAATGTAACTGAATGGAAGCACTGCTGAGACTCTGAGTTGCCACCGACCAAACAGCCGGAAGGATACCATGGTCTGTACATTTATGGCCAAGGAATGTTGTGCATAAAGAACGAACATTTCGTGCATAAAGAACGAACATTTCTGCGGATTTAATTTAAGGTGTGTTTTCGACAAAGTTCAAATATATTTGTAAGATTTTTGAACATGTGCTGTTCAGAACAGCCGAAAACCACTAAATCATCCATATATAGAAAAGCTTGCGATGGTTCTAGACCCGAGAAAGCAAGTTACATAATTTTCATAAATGAATGACATGAGCCAGTGCTCGTAGAAAATGATGTTATATTTCTAGATTTATAATCTAGAACTAGATTGATGGAAGCCAGACATAAGGTCCAGACACGAAAAATATTTTGCTCTTCCTAGTTGATCTAATATTTCTTCTATTCTATGTAATGGATATTTATCTGCTAGAAGTTTTTTGTTTATTTGCCGATAATCCACTACTAGTCGCCATTTTTTATACCCTGTACCCGTAGGGTTCAAGGGTATATTAAAGTCGCCAAAATGTAACAGGCAGAAGGAAAATTTGTCGACCCCATAAAGTATAGATATTCTTGACCAGCAACGTTCTTTGCTGTGTGCATAAATGCTCGCGGAGTGTTGATGTAATTGTAAAATGAATGTAGTTAAGGCATGTAAATTTATAGATAGCTTTATTCGTGAATCAAAAACTGAATTTATATACATCTGATACAATTTTGACCATTATATGGTTTTTGTCCCTTTTTATATCCTTGCAGAGGGTATATTAATTATGGTCAGAAGTTTGCAACGCACAGAAGGAAGCATCTCCGACTATATAAAGTATATATATTCTTGATCAGCATGAATAGCCGAGTCGATATGACCATGTCCGTCTGTTCGTCTGTCCGTCTGTCTGGATCAACAGCTTCTCCTCCGAGACCATAAGAGCTACAGAGCTGAAATTTTCAGCATAGGCTCCGTTTTGCTGCAGGCATTGTATATCTCGGAATCATCCCGATCGGACGACTATATCATATAGCTCCCCTAGGAACGATCGGTCAGGAATAAGCTTTATCCTCAATAACTCTGTTGTTTTTCAACCGAATGCCACGAAATTTGATATTTATGAGTTTAATATACTACTTAATACTTCAACCAAGTTTGATCAGAATCGGACAACTATATCATATAGCTCCCATAGGAACTATGGGTCATGAATAAGGTTTATTCTCAATAACTCTGTTGTTTTTCAACCGAATGCCACGAAATTTGACATTTGTGAGTTTAATATACTACTTAATACTTCAACCAAGTTTGATCAGAATCGGACAACTATATCATATAGCTCCCATAGGAACTATGGATCATGAATAAGGTTTATTCTCAATAACTCTGTTGTTTTTTAACCGAATGCCACGAAATTTGATATTTATGAGTTTAATATGCTTCTTGATACTTCAACCAAGTTTGATTTGAATCGGACTACTATATCATATAGCTCGCATAGGACCGATCGGTCATGAATAAGCTTTATCCTCAATAACTCTGTTGTTTTTCAACCGAATGCCACGAAATTTAATATTTGTGAATTTAATATACTTCTCAACATTTCCAGCAAGTTTTATCAGAATTGGTTGACTTTATTATATAGCTGGTATAGGAACACTAGGTTAAAAAAATTTTTTTAAATTTTTTGTTTCTCAAGCTAGTGAGAGGAAATTTACTGTTTGTGAGTTTAATATTTTTCGTAGCACTTTCAGCAAGTTATATTAGAATCGGTTTAGTATATCATACAGCTGCCATAGAAACAATCGATTGAAAAATATGCTTAACCTCTTAGTCGACTTTTTTTTATACCCTTGCAGAGGGTATATTAATTTTGGTCAGAAGTTTGCAACGCACAGAAGGAAGCATCTCCGACTATATAAAGTATATATATTCTTGATCAGCATGAATAGCCGAGTCGATATGACCATGTCCGTCTGTCCGTCTGTCCGTCTGTCTGGATCAACAGCTTCTCCTCCGAGACCATAAGAGCTACAGAGCTGAAATTTTCAGCATAGGCTCCGTTTTGCTGCAGGCATTGTATATCTCGGAATCATCCCGATCGGACGACTATATCATATAGCTCCCCTAGGAACGATCGGTCAGGAATAAGCTTTATCCTCAATAACTCTGTTGTTTTTCAACCGAATGCCACGAAATTTGATATTTATGAGTTTAATATACTACTTAATACTTCAACCAAGTTTGATCAGAATCGGACAACTATATCATATAGCTCCCATAGGAACTATGGGTCATGAATAAGGTTTATTCTCAATAACTCTGTTGTTTTTCAACCGAATGCCACGAAATTTGACATTTGTGAGTTTAATATTTTACTTATCATATAGCTCCCATAGGAACTATGGGTCATGAATAAGGTTTATTCTCAATAACTCTGTTGTTTTTTAACCGAATGCCACGAAATTTGATATTTATGAGTTTAATATGCTTCTTGATACTTCAACCAAGTTTGATCTGAATCGGACGACTATATCATATAGCTCCCATAGGACCGATCGGTCATGAATAAGGCTTATCCTCAATAACTCTGTTGTTTTTCAACCGAATGCCACGAAATTTAATATTTGTGAATTTAATATACTTCTCAACATTTCCAGCAAGTTTTATCAGAATTGGTTGACTTTATTATATAGCTGGTATAGGAACACTAGGTTAAAAAAAATTTTTTTAAATTTTTTGTTTCTCAAGCTAGTGAGAGGAAATTTACTGTTTGTGAGTTTAATATTTTTCGTAGCACTTTCAGCAAGTTATATTAGAATCGGTTTAGTATATCATACAGCTGCCATAGAAACAATCGATTGAAAAATATGCTTAACCTCTTAGTCGACTTTTTTTTATACCCTTGCAGAGGGTATATTAATTTTGGTCAGAAGTTTGCAACGCACAGAAGGAAGCATCTCCGACTATATAAAGTATATATATTCTTGATCAGCATGAATAGCCGAGTCGATATGACCATGTCCGTCTGTCCGTCTGTCCGTCTGTCTGGATCAACAGCTTCTCCTCCGAGACCATAAGAGCTACAGAGCTGAAATTTTCAGCATAGGCTCCGTTTTGCTGCAGGCATTGTATATCTCGGAATCATCCCGATCGGACGACTATATCATATAGCTCCCCTAGGAACGATCGGTCAGGAATAAGCTTTATCCTCAATAACTCTGTTGTTTTTCAACCGAATGCCACGAAATTTGATATTTATGAGTTTAATATACTACTTAATACTTCAACCAAGTTTGATCAGAATCGGACAACTATATCATATAGCTCCCATAGGAACTATGGGTCATGAATAAGGTTTATTCTCAATAACTCTGTTGTTTTTCAACCGAATGCCACGAAATTTGACATTTGTGAGTTTAATATACTACTTAATACTTCAACCAAGTTTGATCAGAATCGGACAACTATATCATATAGCTCCCATAGGAACTATGGATCATGAATAAGGTTTATTCTCAATAACTCTGTTGTTTTTTAACCGAATGCCACGAAATTTGATATTTATGAGTTTAATATGCTTCTTGATACTTCAACCAAGTTTGATTTGAATCGGACTACTATATCATATAGCTCGCATAGGACCGATCGGTCATGAATAAGCTTTATCCTCAATAACTCTGTTGTTTTTCAACCGAATGCCACGAAATTTAATATTTGTGAATTTAATATACTTCTCAACATTTCCAGCAAGTTTTATCAGAATTGGTTGACTTTATTATATAGCTGGTATAGGAACACTAGGTTAAAAAAATTTTTTTAAATTTTTTGTTTCTCAAGCTAGTGAGAGGAAATTTACTGTTTGTGAGTTTAATATTTTTCGTAGCACTTTCAGCAAGTTATATTAGAATCGGTTTAGTATATCATACAGCTGCCATAGAAACAATCGATTGAAAAATATGCTTAACCTCTTAGTCGACTTTTTTTTATACCCTTGCAGAGGGTATATTAATTTTGGTCAGAAGTTTGCAACGCACAGAAGGAAGCATCTCCGACTATATAAAGTATATATATTCTTGATCAGCATGAATAGCCGAGTCGATATGACCATGTCCGTCTGTCCGTCTGTCCGTCTGTCTGGATCAACAGCTTCTCCTCCGAGACCATAAGAGCTACAGAGCTGAAATTTTCAGCATAGGCTCCGTTTTGCTGCAGGCATTGTATATCTCGGAATCATCCCGATCGGACGACTATATCATATAGCTCCCCTAGGAACGATCGGTCAGGAATAAGCTTTATCCTCAATAACTCTGTTGTTTTTCAACCGAATGCCACGAAATTTGATATTTATGAGTTTAATATACTACTTAATACTTCAACCAAGTTTGATCAGAATCGGACAACTATATCATATAGCTCCCATAGGAACTATGGGTCATGAATAAGGTTTATTCTCAATAACTCTGTTGTTTTTCAACCGAATGCCACGAAATTTGACATTTGTGAGTTTAATATTTTACTTAATACTTCAACCAAGTTTGATCAGAATCGGACAACTATATCATATAGCTCCCATAGGAACTATGGATCATGAATAAGGTTTATTCTCAATAACTCTGTTGTTTTTTAACCGAATGCCACGAAATTTGATATTTATGAGTTTAATATGCTTCTTGATACTTCAACCAAGTTTGATTTGAATCGGACGACTATATCATATAGCTCCCATAGGACCGATCGGTCATGAATAAGGCTTATCCTCAATAACTCTGTTGTTTTTCAACCGAATGCCACGAAATTTAATATTTGTGAATTTAATATACTTCTCAACATTTCCAGCAAGTTTTATCAGAATTGGTTGTCTTTATTATATAGGTGGTATAGGAACACTAGGTTAAAAAAATTTTTTTAAAATTTTTTGTTTCTCAAGCTAGTGAGAGGAAATATACTGTTTGTGAGTTTAATATTTTTCGTAGCACTTTCAGCAAGTTATATTAGAATCGGTTTAGTATATCATACAGCTGCCATAGAAACAATCGATTGAAAAATATGCTTAACCTCTTAGTCGACTTTTTTTATACCCTTGCAGAGGGTATATTAATTTTGGTCAGAAGTTTGCAACGCACAGAAGGAAGCATCTCCGACTATATAAAGTATATATATTCTTGATCAGCATGAATAGCCGAGTCGATATGACCATGTCCGTCTGTCCGTCTGTCCGTCTGTCTGGATCAACAGCTTCTCCTCCGAGACCATAAGAGCTACAGAGCTGAAATTTTCAGCATAGGCTCCGTTTTGCTGCAGGCATTGTATATCTCGGAATCATCCCGATCGGACGACTATATCATATAGCTCCCCTAGGAACGATCGGTCAGGAATAAGCTTTATCCTCAATAACTCTGTTGTTTTTCAACCGAATGCCACGAAATTTGATATTTATGAGTTTAATATACTACTTAATACTTCAACCAAGTTTGATCAGAATCGGACAACTATATCATATAGCTCCCATAGGAACTATGGGTCATGAATAAGTTTGTTTATTCTCAATAACTCTGTTGTTTTTCAACCGAATGCCACGAAATTTGACATTTGTGAGTTTAATATACTACTTAATACTTCAACCAAGTTTGATCAGAATCGGACAACTATATCATATAGCTCCCATAGGAACTATGGATCATGAATAAGGTTTATTCTCAATAACTCTGTTGTTTTTTAACCGAATGCCACGAAATTTGATATTTATGAGTTTAATATGCTTCTTGATACTTCAACCAAGGTTGATCTAAATCGGACGACTATATCATATAGCTCCCATAGGACCGATCGGTCATGAATAAGGTTTATCCTCAATAACTCTGTTGTTTTTCAACCGAATGCCACGAAATTTGATATTTATGAGTTTAATATGCTTCTTGATACTTCAACCAAGTTTGATCAGAATCGGACAACTATATCATATAGCTCCCATAGGAACTATGGGTCATGAATAAGGTTTATTCTCAATAACTCTGTTGTTTTTCAACCGAATGCCACGAAATTTGACATTTGTGAGTTTAATATACTACTTAATACTTCAACCAAGTTTGATCAGAATCGGACAACTATATCATATAGCTCCCATAGGAACTATGGATCATGAATAAGGTTTATTCTCAATAACTCTGTTGTTTTTTAACCGAATGCCACGAAATTTGATATTTATGAGTTTAATATACTACTTAATACTTCAACCAAGTTTGATCAGAATCGGACAACTATATCATATAGCTCCCATAGGAACGATGGGTCATGAATAAGCTTTATCCTCAATAACTCTGTTGTTTTTCAACCGAATGCCACGAAATTTGATATTTATGAGTTTAATATGCTTCTTGATACTTCAACCAAGTTTGATCAGAATCGGACAACTATATCATATAGCTCCCATAGGAACTATGGGTCATGAATAAGGTTTATTCTCAATAACTCTGTTGTTTTTCAACCGAATGCCACGAAATTTGACATTTGTGAGTTTAATATACTACTTAATACTTCAACCAAGTTTGATCAGAATCGGACAACTATATCATATAGCTCCCATAGGAACTATGGATCATGAATAAGGTTTATTCTCAATAACTCTGTTGTTTTTTAACCGAATGCCACGAAATTTGATATTTATGAGTTTAATATACTACTTAATACTTCAACCAAGTTTGATCAGAATCGGACAACTATATCATATAGCTCCCATAGGAACTATGGGTCATGAATAAGGTTTATTCTCAATAACTCTGTTGTTTTTCAACCGAATGCCACGAAATTTGACATTTGTGAGTTTAATATACTACTTAATACTTCAACCAAGTGTGATCAGAATCGGACAACTATATCATATAGCTCCCATAGGAACTATGGATCATGAATAAGGTTTATTCTCAATAACTCTGTTGTTTTTCAACCGAATGCCACGAAATTTGATACTTATGAGTTTAATATGCTTCTTGATACTTCAACCAAGTTTGATCAGAATCGGACAACTATATCATATAGCTCCCATAGGAACTATGGGTCATGAATAAGGTTTATTCTCAATAACTCTGTTGTTTTTCAACCGAATGCCACGAAATTTGATATTTATGAGTTTAATATGCTTCTTGATACTTCAACCAAGTCTGATCAGAATCGGACAACTATATCATATAGCTCCCATAGGAACTATGGATCATGAATAAGGTTTATTCTCAATAACTCTGTTGTTTTTTAACCCAATGCCACGAAGTTTGATATTTATGAGTTTAATATGCTTCTTGATACTTCAACCAAGGTTGATCTGAATCGGACGACTATATCATATAGCTCCCATAGGACCGATCGGTCATGAATAAGGCTTATCCTCAATAACTCTGTTGTTTTTCAACCGAATGCCACGAAATTTGATATTTATGAGTTTAATATGCTTCTTGATACTTCAACCAAGTTTGATTTGAATCGGACTACTATATCATATAGCTCGCATAGGACCGATCGGTCATGAACAAGCTTTATTCTCAATAACTCTGTTGTTTTTCAACCGAATGCCACGAAATTTAATATTTGTGAATTTAATATACTTCTCAACATTTCCAGCAAGTTTTATCAGAATTTGTCGACTTTATTATATAGCTGGTATATAAAGTATATAAAGTATATATATTCTTGATCAGCATGAATAGCCGAGTCGATATGACCATGTCCGTCTGTCCGTCTGTCCGTCTGTCTGGATCAACAGCTTCTCCTCCGAGACCATAAGAGCCACAGAGCTGAAATTTTCAGCATAGGCTCCGTTTTGCTGCAGGCATTGTATATCTCGGAATCATCCCGATCGGACGACTATATCATATAGCTCCCCTAGGAACGATCGGTCAGGAATAAGCTTTATCCTCAATAACTCTGTTGTTTTTTAACCCAATGCCACGAAATTTGATATTTATGAGTTTAATATGCTTCTTGATACTTCAACCAAGTTTGATCAGAATCGGACAACTATATCATATAGCTCCCATAGGAACTATGGGTCATGAATAAGGTTTATTCTCAATAACTCTGTTGTTTTTCAACCGAATGCCACGAAATTTGACATTTGTGAGTTTAATATACTACTTAATACTTCAACCAAGTGTGATCAGAATCGGACAACTATATCATATAGCTCCCATAGGAACTATGGATCATGAATAAGGTTTATTCTCAATAACTCTGTTGTTTTTTAACCCAATGCCACGAAATTTGATATTTATGAGTTTAATATACTACTTAATACTTCAACCAAGTTTGATCAGAATCGGACAACTATATCATATAGCTCCCATAGGAACTATGGGTCATGAATAAGGTTTATTCTCAATAACTCTGTTGTTTTTCAACCGAATGCCACGAAATTTGATATTTATGAGTTTAATATGCTTCTTGATACTTCAACCAAGTTTGATCAGAATCGGACAACTATATCATATAGCTCCCATAGGAACTATGGGTCATGAATAAGGTTTATTCTCAATAACTCTGTTGTTTTTCAACCGAATGCCACGAAATTTGATATTTATGAGTTTAATATGCTTCTTGATACTTCAACCAAGTCTGATCAGAATCGGACAACTATATCATATAGCTCCCATAGGAACTATGGATCATGAATAAGGTTTATTCTCAATAACTCTGTTGTTTTTTAACCCAATGCCACGAAGTTTGATATTTATGAGTTTAATATGCTTCTTGATACTTCAACCAAGGTTGATCTGAATCGGACGACTATATCATATAGCTCCCATAGGACCGATCGGTCATGAATAAGGCTTATCCTCAATAACTCTGTTGTTTTTCAACCGAATGCCACGAAATTTGATATTTATGAGTTTAATATGCTTCTTGATACTTCAACCAAGTTTGATTTGAATCGGACTACTATATCATATAGCTCGCATAGGACCGATCGGTCATGAACAAGCTTTATTCTCAATAACTCTGTTGTTTTTCAACCGAATGCCACGAAATTTAATATTTGTGAATTTAATATACTTCTCAACATTTCCAGCAAGTTTTATCAGAATTTGTCGACTTTATTATATAGCTGGTATATAAAGTATATAAAGTATATAAAGTATATATATTCTTGATCAGCATGAATAGCCGAGTCGATATGACCATGTCCGTCTGTCCGTCTGTCCGTCTGTCTGGATCAACAGCTTCTCCTCCGAGACCATAAGAGCCACAGAGCTGAAATTTTCAGCATAGGCTCCGTTTTGCTGCAGGCATTGTATATCTCGGAATCATCCCGATCGGACGACTATATCATATAGCTCCCCTAGGAACGATCGGTCAGGAATAAGCTTTATCCTCAATAACTCTGTTGTTTTTCAACCGAATGCCACGAAATTTGATATTTATGAGTTTAATATGCTTCTTGATACTTCAACCAAGTTTGATTTGAATCGGACTACTATATCATATAGCTCGCATAGGACCGATCGGTCATGAATAAGCTTTATCCTCAATAACTCTGTTGTTTTTCAACCGAATGCCACGAAATTTAATATTTGTGAATTTAATATTCTTCTCAACATTTCCAGCAAGTTTTATCAGAATTTGTTGACTTTATTATATAGCTGGTATATAAAGTATATATAGTATATATATTCTTGATCAGCATGAATAGCCGAGTCGATATGACCATGTCCGTCTGTCCGTCTGTCCGTCTGTCTGGATCAACAGCTTCTCCTCCGAGACCATAAGAGCTACAGAGCTGAAATTTTCAGCATAGGCTCCGTTTTGCTGCAGGCATTGTATATCTCGGAATCATCCCGATCGGACGACTATATCATATAGCTCCCCTAGGAACGATCGGTCAGGAATAAGCTTTATCCTCAATAACTCTGTTGTTTTTCAACCGAATGCCACGAAATTTGATATTTATGAGTTTAATATACTACTTAATACTTCAACCAAGGTTGATCTGAATCGGACGACTATATCATATAGCTCCCATAGGACCGATCGGTCATGAATAAGGCTTATCCTCAATAACTCTGTTGTTTTTCAACCGAATGCCACGAAATTTGATATTTATGAGTTTAATATGCTTCTTGATACTTCAACCAAGTTTGATCAGAATCGGACAACTATATCATATAGCTCCCATAGGAACTATGGGTCATGAATAAGGTTTATTCTCAATAACTCTGTTGTTTTTCAACCGAATGCCACGAAGTTTGATATTTATGAGTTTAATATGCTTCTTGATACTTCAACCAAGGTTGATCTGAATCGGACGACTATATCATATAGCTCCCATAGGACCGATCGGTCATGAATAAGGCTTATCCTCAATAACTCTGTTGTTTTTCAACCGAATGCCACGAAATTTGATATTTATGAGTTTAATATGCTTCTTGATACTTCAACCAAGTTTGATCAGAATGGGACAACTATATCATATAGCTCCCATAGGAACTATGGGTCATGAATAAGGTTTATTCTCAATAACTCTGTTGTTTTTCAACCGAATGCCACGAAATTTGACATTTGTGAGTTTAATATACTACTTAATACTTCAACCAAGTGTGATCAGAATCGGACAACTATATCATATAGCTCCCATAGGAACTATGGGTCATGAATAAGGTTTATTCTCAATAACTCTGTTGTTTTTTAACCCAATGCCACGAAGTTTGATATTTATGAGTTTAATATGCTTCTTGATACTTCAACCAAGGTTGATCTGAATCGGACGACTATATCATATAGCTCCCATAGGACCGATCGGTCATGAATAAGGCTTATCCTCAATAACTCTGTTGTTTTTCAACCGAATGCCACGAAATTTGATATTTATGAGTTTAATATGCTTCTTGATACTTCAACCAAGTTTGATTTGAATCGGACTACTATATCATATAGCTCGCATAGGACCGATCGGTCATGAACAAGCTTTATTCTCAATAACTCTGTTGTTTTTCAACCGAATGCCACGAAATTTAATATTTGTGAATTTAATATACTTCTCAACATTTCCAGCAAGTTTTATCAGAATTTGTCGACTTTATTATATAGCTGGTATATAAAGTATATAAAGTATATATATTCTTGATCAGCATGAATAGCCGAGTCGATATGACCATGTCCGTCTGTCCGTCTGTCCGTCTGTCTGGATCAACAGCTTCTCCTCCGAGACCATAAGAGCCACAGAGCTGAAATTTTCAGCATAGGCTCCGTTTTGCTGCAGGCATTGTATATCTCGGAATCATCCCGATCGGACGACTATATCATATAGCTCCCCTAGGAACGATCGGTCAGGAATAAGCTTTATCCTCAATAACTCTGTTGTTTTTCAACCGAATGCCACGAAATTTGATATTTATGAGTTTAATATGCTTCTTGATACTTCAACCAAGTTTGATTTGAATCGGACTACTATATCATATAGCTCGCATAGGACCGATCGGTCATGAATAAGCTTTATCCTCAATAACTCTGTTGTTTTTCAACCGAATGCCACGAAATTTAATATTTGTGAATTTAATATTCTTCTCAACATTTCCAGCAAGTTTTATCAGAATTTGTTGACTTTATTATATAGCTGGTATATAAAGTATATATAGTATATATATTCTTGATCAGCATGAATAGCCGAGTCGATATGACCATGTCCGTCTGTCCGTCTGTCCGTCTGTCTGGATCAACAGCTTCTCCTCCGAGACCATAAGAGCTACAGAGCTGAAATTTTCAGCATAGGCTCCGTTTTGCTGCAGGCATTGTATATCTCGGAATCATCCCGATCGGACGACTATATCATATAGCTCCCCTAGGAACGATCGGTCAGGAATAAGCTTTATCCTCAATAACTCTGTTGTTTTTCAACCGAATGCCACGAAATTTGACATTTGTGAGTTTAATATACTACTTAATACTTCAACCAAGTGTGATCAGAATCGGACAACTATATCATATAGCTCCCATAGGAACTATGGGTCATGAATAAGGTTTATTCTCAATAACTCTGTTGTTTTTCAACCGAATGCCACGAAATTTGATATTTATGACTTTAATATGCTTCTTGATACTTCAACCAAGTCTGATCAGAATCGGACAACTATATCATATAGCTCCCATAGGAACTATGGATCATGAATAAGGTTTATTTTCAATAACTCTGTTGTTTTTTAACCCAATGCCACGAAGTTTGATATTTATGAGTTTAATATGCTTCTTGATACTTCAACCAAGGTTGATCTGAATCGGACGACTATATCATATAGCTCCCCATAGGACCGATCGGTCATGAATAAGGCTTATCCTCAATAACTCTGTTGTTTTTCAACCGAATGCCACGAAATTTGATATTTATGAGTTTAATATGCTTCTTGATACTTCAACCAAGTTTGATTTGAATCGGACTACTATATCATATAGCTCGCATAGGACCGATCGGTCATGAATAAGCTTTATCCTCAATAACTCTGTTGTTTTTCAACCGAATGCCACGAAATTTAATATTTGTGAATTTAATGTACTTCTCAACATTTCCAGCAAGTTTTATCAGAATTTGTTGACTTTATTATATAGCTGGTATATAAAGTATATAAAATATATATATTCTTGATCAGCATGAATAGCCGAGTCGATATGACCATGTCCGTCTGTCCGTCTGTCCGTCTGTCTGGATCAACAGCTTCTCCTCCGAGACCATAAGAGCTACAGAGCTGAAATTTTCAGCATAGGCTCCGTTTTGCTGCAGGCATTGTATATCTCGGAATCATCCCGATCGGACGACTATATCATATAGCTCCCCTAGGAACGATCGGTCAGGAATAAGCTTTATCCTCAATAACTCTGTTGTTTTTCAACCGAATGCCACGAAATTTGATATTTATGAGTTTAATATGCTTCTTGATACTTCAACCAAGTTTGATTTGAATCGGACTACTATATCATATAGCTCGCATAGGACCGATCGGTCATGAATAAGCTTTATCCTCAATAACTCTGTTGTTTTTCAACCGAATGCCACGAAATTTAATATTTGTGAATTTAATGTACTTCTCAACATTTCCAGCAAGTTTTATCAGAATTTGTTGACTTTATTATATAGCTGGTATATAAAGTATATAAAGTATATATATTCTTGATCAGCATGAATAGCCGAGTCGATATGACCATGTCCGTCTGTCCGTCTGTCCGTCTGTCTGGATCAACAGCTTCTCCTCCGAGACCATAAGAGCTACAGAGCTGAAATTTTCAGCATAGGCTCCGTTTTGCTGCAGGCATTGTATATCTCGGAATCATCCCGATCGGACGACTATATCATATAGCTCCCCTAGGAACGATCGGTCAGGAATAAGCTTTATCCTCAATAACTCTGTTGTTTTTCAACCGAATGCCACGAAATTTGATATTTATGAGTTTAATATACTACTTAATACTTCAATCAAGTTTGATCAGAATCGGACAACTATATCATATAGCTCCCATAGGAACTATGGGTCATGAATAAGGTTTATTCTCAATAACTCTGTTGTTTTTCAACCGAATGCCACGAAATTTGACATTTGTGAGTTTAATATTTTACTTAATACTTCAACCAAGTTTGATCAGAATCGGACAACTATATCATATAGCTCCCATAGGAACTATGGGTCATGAATAAGGTTTATTCTCAATAACTCTGTTGTTTTTCAACCGAATGCCACAAAATTTGATATTTGTGAGTTTAATATACTACTTAATACTTCAACCAAGTTTGATCAGAATCGGACAACTATATCATATAGATCCCATAGCAACTATGGATCATGAATAAGGTTTATTCTCAATAACTCTGTTGTGTTTTAACCGAATGCCACGAAATTTGATATTTGTGAATTTAATATACTTCTCAACATTTCCAGCAAGTTTTATCAGAATTGGTTGACTTTATTATATAG
>JAECWJ010000195.1:0-47369 GCA_018150375.1 Drosophila sturtevanti | reverse complement strand
GAATATACGGAGTTTGAAAGTGGTCAAATCACTTAATCCCTGGTATACACATATAAAATCAAATCACTCATATTGCCGGCTATTAAGAAAACAAACAACTACCATCCAAAAAATAATATAACTCAATTTATTAAGGTAAAAATTAGCGTATGCGTTACGGTGGGTCTTTAATCCACTCAGGTGTTACCCTCAAATTATTTATATTTATATAAGCAGGTATATGAATTAAGATATAAACATATTTTCGCAAATCTCGGGTGCCTGCTCGGCGCCATCTATAAGGAAGTTTTCCGGCCGGGGTACATATCTCAGTCTCTCCAGGGCTTTTATATTACAGAACAATTGTAAAAAAATTCCGAGACCCGAAAATTGCATTGAGGGAGTCAGCTCAACGTGAAGGATGGGCGATTTATTTGTCATAACACGCTACAGCCATATCGCTTAGGGAAAGGTAGAAGTAATAAGAAAGGGAAGGACAGATTACCACACACAACAACAATTACTAAGCTTCGAGGAAGCTTTAAATCAACTAGGTAATACCCGGAGATTGCTTTAAACAAAGATATCTCTATACGTGATCAGTATGGAATCTGCTAAAGAATCAATTAAGGTATCACCCGGAGATTGATTCACTTAAATGCATCTACACTATGGATCACTTAAGCTTACAACACACAACAACAATTACTACGTTCAGTGAATAGGGAATCTCTTTCAAATCAACTAGGGTGATACCCGGAGATTGATTTAATTGAAGATATCTCTATACGTGATCAGTGTGAAATCTGTTAGGGAATTAATTAGGGTATCACCCGGAGATTGATTCACCTAACTATCCACACTATGGATCACTTAAGTTTGCTAAACACACATATATTTTATCACGATGTACAATTAACGCACCCCAACAGAACTAACTAAGGTAACACCCGGAGGTTAGTTCGATTGGTGGTGCGATCTACTGGCAACTTCTCACAAACGCTGTTTGGACTGACCCGGAGACATACCTTAAGAAGCCAGGATACATTTCATATTCACATTCACACATGTAGATAAATTGCTAAAATGCTAACTAGACTATTTAGGATTTTTCCCGGAGAATAATGTAGTTTGAACAAAAAAATCTTAGTTTCTGTTGATGACTCCACAAGATACTCTACCGAGACGTTGCTAAAACAATATGATTAACTCTGCCGATGGTACTGTAGTTGGTTCTGTCGTTGACTGTTTATATCTAAAAATATCTGAGGCATGGTAGACGAATACGATAGCATTGTTGGGCACGGCGACAAAATATACGGAGTTTGAAAGTGGTCAAATCACTTAATCCCTGGTATACACATATAAAATCAAATCACTCATATTGCCGGCTATTTAGAAAACAAACAACTACCATCCAAAAAATAATATAACTCAATTTATTAAGGTAAAAATTAGCGTATGCGTTACGGTGGGTCTTTAATCCACTCAGGTGTTACCCTCAAATTATTTATATTTATATAAGCAGGTATATGAATTAAGATATAAACATATTTTCGCAAATCTCGGGTGCCTGCTCGGCGCCATCTATAAGGAAGTTTTCCGGCCGGGGTACATATCTCAGTCTCTCCAGGGCTTTTATATTACAGAACAATTGTAAAAAAATTCCGAGACCCGAAAAATTGCATTGAGGGAGTCAGCTCAACGTGAAGGATGGGCGATTCATTTGTCATAACACGCTACAGCCATATCGCTTAGGGAAAGGTAGAAGTAATAAGAAAGGGAAGGACAGATTACCACACACAACAACAATTACTAAGCTTCGAGGAAGCTTTAAATCAGCTAGGGTAATACCCGGAGATTGCTTTAAACAAAGATATCTCTATACGTGATCAGTATGGAATCTGCTAAAGAATCAATTAAGGTATCACCCGGAGATTGATTCACTTAAATGCATCTACACTATGGATCACTTAAGCTTACAACACACAACAACAATTACTACGTTCAGTGAATAGGGAATCTCTTTCAAATCAACTAGGGTGATACCCGGAGATTGATTTAATTGAAGATATCTCTATACGTGATCAGTGTGAAATCTGTTAGGGAATTAATTAGGGTATCACCCGGAGATTGATTCACCTAACTATCCACACTATGGATCACTTAAGTTTGCTAAACACACATATATTTTATCACGATGTACAATTAACGCACCCCAACAGAACTAACTAAGGTAACACCCGGAGGTTAGTTCGATTGGTGGTGCGATCTACTGGCAACTTCTCACAAACGCTGTTTGGACTGACCCGGAGACATACCTTATGAGAGCCAGGATACATTTCATATTCACATTCACACATGTAGATAAATTGCTAAAATGCTAACTAGACTATTTAGGATTTTTCCCGGAGAATAATGTAGTTTGAACAACAACACTTACAATGAACAATTACATAAAAAACATAATATTCAGAAGGTTAGCTGTTCATTTAGCGCATCTTTTAGGATGATGAACTAACTACCCTCTCTACTATGCATGGCTCAGAAATAATTGCACTGATTTGAGTTTTGGTGGCGAAAGAAGAGGCTGACGATTGAAGAAGTTGTATCACCTAGGACAATTAAAAAAAAAGCACTGATTTATATTCGTAAGAAGATTTTATTTTTTTATTTTTTACTTCTCCTCCTATTTACCACACCGGAAATCTACTGACAGGCCCGAGATAGTATCTCTCACCATGTCCTCTTTTTCACTCGCCTGCGCTCCTTGACTTGGCTTTTACACACTTCACTGTATGATCTTTACTTTTCTCTTCCTAAGACTTGTGAATAATTGTTTTTATATATATGTAAGTATATATATACAATTTTTAAGTTTGTTCACATCGGACTGTTCACTTCCACTAACTCCTGTTTTACTTCTTGGAATTAGATATTTTAGGTCTGCACTCTTTGGAAAATTTTTGGTAATTAATTCGCAAGTGTCAAACTTGCATTGTCCTTGGCCTCATTCTGCAACATGGCCATCGACAGCGACCAATCAGAGCGACGGCCGCCTCTGCTGCAGTCGACCCAATTCTAGTGCGTGCGTATGCCTTTTGTCTTTTGCTTCTGTCAGTACTTTTCCAACCCCAGTTTAGTAAGTAAGTAGTAGTTACCGCCTAATTACGAAGCGGCGGTGTCTACGACGCGTACAGTTAACTCCAAAAGTTAGCTGCATAGACGCCTGCGTAATTTCGGCGTCATGCATAGCTACTGTTTGCATACGTGTGCATTTGAACCGTTGATTCTGGGTGAGTGTGTATGGGTGAGCTTTGGCAGTGGTGCGCAGTAGTGAAGCTAAAAAAAACTAGTTCCAATTTTGAACTATAAGAGAACTATAACTTAAATCTATTTAGAGAAAATATATGAAAACTGGCTACTAACTAATTTTGAAATTATAAAAATATAAACGACTAAAAATACAGGAATTCTTTGTTAGACATTTATAACTAAAAAAAATGCAACTTAACAAACAACGGTCCCAACCGGCACGATACCTAGTATAAAAAATAGTGTCCTCACATCCCCCCCTTACTTCACGAGCGGGGACGACGAAGAGCGATTGTAACCCTGCCGGCCGGGCTTATATGCACCTGGTATAGGACGAATTCTTGAAGGCGCGCAATGTTTCTGGAAATAAACTTGATTACCTTATACGGGCCGTCGAACTTTGGCGGCGAACGCTTCAGCCGCTTTGGACAGTTGATGTTGGCGTAGCAACACCGAATCACTAATAGTTGGCCGCCTTTCCCGTCGCCTTTGATTGTAATATTTGCTCTGGTCTAATGATGTTTGTTGCATGTTATCATGAGCCATCCAATAGACGCTCTTCATTTGTTTAACACGATTTTCAGGAGACCATTGGGTGGTACCCTGTCCAGGTGTGACTTCATCATAATATGCGCCCGGAAGATGGGGTTCCCTACCAAGTACTAGAAACGGCGGACTAAAGCCACTTGAGTCGCACATGCTGGAATAACTTTGAGTTATCTTTTTTTGGAACATTTCTCTGACCGGTTATAAATGGGTCGGACCGTAAAAAGGAGTGAATGTATTATATCTGTGTTTGTAATAACGCGTGACATTTTCCGGCTGTGATTAAGTCTACATTTTTTTAATTCTTTATTATTTGATTCTGCAGCTTCCTCCGAAAGCTCTCCAATAGAAACAATTGCGTGTTCTATTATTGCAGATCCATGAATAAGAACTTTATGCACCGTAGCTGGCATATAGTACCACGGATACTCTTTGATGAGATCCTTGGCAGTATCGAGGGCATATGCATTAAATTTGTCGGCATTAATTTAATACCCCGATGATAGAGCTTGAATCTCTGGGCTTGTCTACAATTAAACCCAGTTTTTCACGAAAATCCTTTTGAATTTTGATTTTTCTTTCCATGACTTTTTGTTTTTGTTCATTTCCTCTAGCTTGCCACATTTTAATTAAATGACCATTGAAAATTGTAGACAAACACGATAGATGTAACAAAACACAGCAACACAATAACAAGACGACACAGAGGCTTCGCTGGGCAAATTTAACCTTGAAAAACAAGACGATGATGAGTTAGTATATTAAAGATTGCAAGCACATCCGCCAATTTCGGCAAGTAACTTAAACACTTTTATTATCTTAAAACACAGATAAATAATATGAAATAGAAGACTTTTTGGGGTAAATTGTGGAACAAAACTAAAACTTTAAGTAAACATAAAAAACATTCACAAAAACGGTACAAACATATTGGTTTCTTTAAACAATAATTATACTGGAGTTAAAAAAAATAATTCAGATTTATTATTTTTTAGTAAAAAGTAAATACCTTTAACTTGAAACTCCATTTTAAATAATTAATTTAGGAGCACTCAATCGTTTACCACACAAATTGCAAGTTCACGTTGCTACAGATTAATGCCGTTTAGCGTGCAGTTGTGCGTAAAATATGAACACGTGTTCAAGCTTTTGGTTCTATTTTTAGAAAGAACCGTTAGAATTTCAGCAAAAACCAGCTTGCACTAGTTAAGAATGGACATTTATGAGATAAATAGTGCGCATTTTTTTTCAATATTTTGTGATGATGTTTTCGAATTTTGGCCTATGGGCGGAACCACTGTGGATTGGATGGATGTTGATGGCTGCTGAAAGTGAACTCCCCTCGATGTGTACTCGATGACTGCTGTAAATGACCTCCACGAATGTTTGATTATCAGCCGTATTTATTGGGATTGGGGTACTGTACAAATTTTTTGTTCTCGTTATTGTACAGCTATTCCTCAACTACGTAACTCGGTGATCGGCTACGGGTGTGTTCTCACAGCCCTACATGCAGAATGCTAAGGCAGGTCGCTGGGCTCGTGGACCAATGGGTTACGGCATTGGGAGACCGCTCTGCTCGTTCGCTGAAATGATCCAGTGTGAGTAAGAGGGAAAACGATAGCTTCTATTCTATAACGGGTCTGGTATTACCGTTGCTGCGCCTCCTAATGTTCTACCCATCGATCACGTGAATTTTTTTCTCTTTTTTTTTTTTTCTTTGTTTCCTCCGTTCTTTATGGATTGATGTGATTGTAGCTAAGCATAACTGTTCATGGTACGAATTTCTGTTTGACAAAGTGGACACATGCATCTATACCTCTATGGAAAATTACTATGTATCTAGGATTTCTGTCAATGACTCTACTGAAAACTCTACCGCGACTTTGCTTAAAGAAAAATACGAATAACTCTGTCGATGGTTCTGTTGCTAATTCTGTCGCTGACTGTTTAAAAATCTAAGTTTATGTCGATGACTCTACTGAATACTCTACCGAGACTTTGTTAAATTAATAAAAAAAAATTAACTCTGTCGATGGTTCTGTTGCTAGTTCTGTGGCTGACTGTTTAAAATCTTAGTTTCTGTTGATGACTCCACAAGATACTCTACCGAGACGTTGCTAAAACAATATGATTAACTCTGCCGATGGTACTGTAGTTGGTTCTGTCGTTGACTGTTTATATCTAAAAATATCTGAGGCATGGTAGACGAATACGATAGCATTGTTGGGCACGGCGACAAAATATACGGAGTTTGAAAGTGGTCAAATCACTTAATCCCTGGTATACACATATAAAATCAAATCACTCATATTGCCGGCTATTTAGAAAACAAACAACTACCATCCAAAAATAATATAACTCAATTTATTAAGGTAAAAATTAGCGTATGCGTTACGGTGGGTCTTTAATCCACTCAGGTGTTACCCTCAAATTATTTATATTTATATAAGCAGGTATATGAATTAAGATATAAACATATTTTCGCAAATCTCGGGTGCCTGCTCGGGGCCATCTATAAGGAAGTTTTCCGAGACTCGAAAATTGCATTGAGGGAGTCAGCTCAACGTGAAGGATGGGCGATTCATTTGTCATAACACGCTACAGCCATTTCGCTTAGGGAAAGGTAGAAGTAATAAGAAAGGGAAGGACAGATTACCACACACAACAACAATTACTAAGCTTCGAGGAAGCTTTAAATCAGCTAGGGTAATACCCGGAGATTGCTTTAAACAAAGATATCTCTATACGTGATCAGTATGGAATCTGCTAAAGAATCAATTAAGGTATCACCCGGAGATTGATTCACTTAAATGCATCTACACTATGGATCACTTAAGCTTACAACACACAACAACAATTACTACGTTCAGTGAATAGGGAATCTCTTTCAAATCAACTAGGGTGATACCCGGAGATTGATTTAATTGAAGATATCTCTATACGTGATCAGTGTGAAATCTGTTAGGGAATTAATTAGGGTATCACCCGGAGATTGATTCACCTAACTATCCACACTATGGATCACTTAAGTTTGCTAAACACACATATATTTTATCACGATGTACAATTAACGCACCCCAACAGAACTAACTAAGGTAACACCCGGAGGTTAGTTCGATTGGTGGTGCGATCTACTGGCAACTTCTCACAAACGCTGTTTGGACTGACCCGGAGACATACCTTATGAGAGCCAGGATACATTTCATATTCACATTCACACATGTAGATAAATTGCTAAAATGCTAACTAGACTATTTAGGATTTTTCCCGGAGAATAATGTAGTTTGAACAACAACACTTACAATGAACAATTACATAAAAAACATAATATTCAGAAGGTTAGCTGTTCATTTAGCGCATCTTTTAGGATGATGAACTAACTACCCTCTTTACCATGCATGGCTCAGAAATAATTGCACTGATTTGAGTTTTGGTGGCGAAAGAAGAGGCTGACGATTGAAGAAGTTGTATCACCTAGGACAATTAAAAAAAAAGCACTGATTTCTATTCGTAAGAAGATTTTATTTTTTTATTTTTTACTTCTCCTCCTATTTACCACACCGGAAATCTACTGACAGGCCCGAGATAGTATCTCTCACCATGTCCTCTTTTTCACTCGCCTGCGCTCCTTGACTTGGCTTTTACACACTTCAATGAATGATCTTTAGTTTTCTCTTCCTAGGACTTGTGAATAATTGTTTTTATATATATGTAAGTATATATATACAATTTTTAAGTTTGTTCACATCGGACTGTTCACTTCCACTAACTCCTGTTTTACTTCTTGGAATTAGATATTTTAGGTCTGCACTTTTCTTGGCTAACATCACATAACTGCGTTTTTTTTCTTTTGTCTTTTGCTTTGTCAGTACTTTTTTTTTTTTTTTTTTAATTTTTTTTTTTTTTTTTTTTTTTTTTTTTTTTTTGTTTTTTATTTTTTTTTGGTTGTGTGTTGGGTGGGTTTGGCTGTGGTGGGGTGTAGTGTAGCAAAAAACAGTTCCAATTTTGAACTATAAGAGAACTATAACTTAAATCTATTTAGAAAAAATATATGAAAACTGGCTACTAACTAATTTTGAAATTATAAAAATATAAACGACTAAAAATACAGGAATTCTTTGTTAGACACTTATAACTAAAAAAAAATGCAACTTAACAAACAATGGTCCCAACCGGGACGATACCTAGTGTAAAAAATAGTGTCCTCACATCCCCCCCTTACTTCATGAGTGGGGACGACGAAGAGCGATTGTAACCCTGCCGGCCGGGCTTATATGCACCTGATATAGGACGCCTACCTCGCAGGTAGGTGAAAATCACAGGACATGTTTTCGGAGTCTAGTGCTTCTGCGTCAGGGCTGATACCCTCGTCTGCTCGAAAAGGTTTGAGGTCGTCTAGGCTGGCAGAGCATCTTTGCCTTCCACTGATTTCTTGAAGGCGCACAATGTTTCTGGAAATAAACTTGATTACCTTATACGGGCCGTCGAACTTTGGCGGCGAACGCTTCAGCCGCTTTGGACAGTTGATGTTGGCGTAGCAACACCGAATCACTAATAGTTGGCCGCCTTTCCCGTCGCCTTTGATTGTAATATTTGCTCTGGTCTAATGATGTTTGTTGCATGTTATCATGAGCCATCCAATAGACGCTCTTCATTTGTTTAACACGATTTTCAGGAGACCATTGGGTGGTACCCTGTCCAGGTGTGACTTCATCATAATATGCGCCCGGAAGATGGGGTTCCCTACCAAGTACTAGAAACGGCGGACTAAAGCCACTTGAGTCGCACATGCTGGAATAACTTTGAGTTATCTTTTTTTGGAACATTTCTCTGACCGGTTATAAATGGGTCGGACCGTAAAAGGAGTGAATGTATTATATCTGTGTTTGTAATAACGCGTGACATTTTCCGGCTGTGATTAAGTCTACATTTTTTTAATTCTTTATTATTTGATTCTGCAGCTTCCTCCGAAAGCTCTCCAATAGAAACAATTGCGTGTTCTATTATTGCAGATCCATGAATAAGAACTTTATGCACCGTAGCTGGCATATAGTACCACGGATACTCTTTGATGAGATCCTTGGCAGTATCGAGGGCATATGCATTAAATTTGTCGGCATTAATTTAATACCCCGATGATAGAGCTTGAATCTCTGGGCTTGTCTACAATTAAACCCAGTTTTTCACGAAAATCCTTTTGAATTTTGATTTTTCTTTCCATGACTTTTTGTTTTTGTTCATTTCCTCTAGCTTGCCACATTTTAATTAAATGACCATTGAAAATTGTAGACAAACACGATAGATGTAACAAAACACAGCAACACAATAACAAGACGACACAGAGGCTTCGCTGGGCAAATTTAACCTTGAAAAACAAGACGATGATGAGTTAGTATATTAAAGATTGCAAGCACATCCGCCAATTTCGGCAAGTAACTTAAACACTTTTATTATCTTAAAACACAGATAAATAATATGAAATAGAAGACTTTTTGGGGTAAATTGTGGAACAAAACTAAAACTTTAAGTAAACATAAAAAACATTCACAAAAACGGTACAAACATATTGGTTTCTTTAAACAATAATTATACTGGAGTTAAAAAAAATAATTCAGATTTATTATTTTTTAGTAAAAAGTAAATACCTTTAACTTGAAACTCCATTTTAAATAATTAATTTAGGAGCACTCAATCGTTTACCACACAAATTGCAAGTTCACGTTGCTACAGATTAATGCCGTTTAGCGTGCAGTTGTGCGTAAAATATGAACACGTGTTCAAGCTTTTGGTTCTATTTTTAGAAAGAACCGTTAGAATTTCAGCAAAAACCAGCTTGCACTAGTTAAGAATGGACATTTATGAGATAAATAGTGCGCATTTTTTTTCAATATTTTGTGATGATGTTTTCGAATTTTGGCCTATGGGCGGAACCACTGTGGATTGGATGGATGTTGATGGCTGCTGAAAGTGAACTCCCCTCGATGTGTACTCGATGACTGCTGTAAATGACCTCCACGAATGTTTGATTATCAGCCGTATTTATTGGGATTGGGGTACTGTACAAATTTTTTGTTGTTCTCGTTATTGTACAGCTATTCCTCAACTACGTAACTCGGTGATCGGCTGCGGGTGTGTTCTCACAGCCCTACATGCAGAATGCTAAGGCAGGTCGCTGGGCTCGTGGACCAATGGGTTACGGCATTGGGAGACCGCTCTGCTCGTTCGCTGAAATGATCCAGTGTGAGTAAGAGGGAAAACGATAGCTTCTATTCTATAACGGGTCTGGTATTACCGTTGCTGCGCCTCCTAATGTTCTACCCATCGATCACGTGAATTTTTTTTCTCTTTTTTTTTTTTTCTTTGTTTCCTCCGTTCTTTATGGATTGATGTGATTGTAGCTAAGCATAACTGTTCATGGTACGAATTTCTGTTTGACAAAGTGGACACATGCATCTATACCTCTATGGAAAATTACTATGTATCTAGGATTTCTGTCAATGACTCTACTGAAAACTCTACCGCGACTTTGCTTAAAGAAAAATACGAATAACTCTGTCGATGGTTCTGTTGCTAATTCTGTCGCTGACTGTTTAAAAATCTAAGTTTATGTCGATGACTCTACTGAATACTCTACCGAGACTTTGTTAAATTAATAAAAAAAAATTAACTCTGTCGATGGTTCTGTTGCTAGTTCTGTGGCTGACTGTTTAAAATCTTAGTTTCTGTTGATGACTCCACAAGATACTCTACCGAGACGTTGCTAAAACAATATGATTAACTCTGCCGATGGTACTGTAGTTGGTTCTGTCGTTGACTGTTTATATCTAAAAATATCTGAGGCATGGTAGACGAATACGATAGCATTGTTGGGCACGGCGACAAAATATACGGAGTTTGAAAGTGGTCAAATCACTTAATCCCTGGTATACACATATAAAATCAAATCACTCATATTGCCGGCTATTTAGAAAACAAACCACTACCATCCAAAAATAATATAACTCAATTTATTAAGGTAAAAATTAGCGTATGCGTTACGGTGGGTCTTTAATCCACTCAGGTGTTACCCTCAAATTATTTATATTTATATAAGCAGGTATATGAATTAAGATATAAACATATTTTCGCAAATCTCGGGTGCCTGCTCGGGGCCATCTATAAGGAAGTTTTCCGAGACTCGAAAATTGCATTGAGGGAGTCAGCTCAACGTGAAGGATGGGCGATTCATTTGTCATAACACGCTACAGCCATTTCGCTTAGGGAAAGGTAGAAGTAATAAGAAAGGGAAGGACAGATTACCACACACAACAACAATTACTAAGCTTCGAGGAAGCTTTAAATCAGCTAGGGTAATACCCGGAGATTGCTTTAAACAAAGATATCTCTATACGTGATCAGTATGGAATCTGCTAAAGAATCAATTAAGGTATCACCCGGAGATTGATTCACTTAAATGCATCTACACTATGGATCACTTAAGCTTACAACACACAACAACAATTACTACGTTCAGTGAATAGGGAATCTCTTTCAAATCAACTAGGGTGATACCCGGAGATTGATTTAATTGAAGATATCTCTATACGTGATCAGTGTGAAATCTGTTAGGGAATTAATTAGGGTATCACCCGGAGATTGATTCACCTAACTATCCACACTATGGATCACTTAAGTTTGCTAAACACACATATATTTTATCACGATGTACAATTAACGCACCCCAACAGAACTAACTAAGGTAACACCCGGAGGTTAGTTCGATTGGTGGTGCGATCTACTGGCAACTTCTCACAAACGCTGTTTGGACTGACCCGGAGACATACCTTATGAGAGCCAGGATACATTTCATATTCACATTCACACATGTAGATAAATTGCTAAAATGCTAACTAGACTATTTAGGATTTTTCCCGGAGAATAATGTAGTTTGAACAAAAAAATCTTAGTTTCTGTTGATGACTCCACAAGATACTCTACCGAGACGTTGCTAAAACAATATGATTAACTCTGCCGATGGTACTGTAGTTGGTTCTGTCGTTGACTGTTTATATCTAAAAATATCTGAGGCATGGTAGACGAATACGATAGCATTGTTGGGCACGGCGACAAAATATACGGAGTTTGAAAGTGGTCAAATCACTTAATCCCTGGTATACACATATAAAATCAAATCACTCATATTGCCGGCTATTAAGAAAACAAACAACTACCATCCAAAAATAATATAACTCAATTTATTAAGGTAAAAATTAGCGTATGCGTTACGGTGGGTCTTTAATCCACTCAGGTGTTACCCTCAAATTATTTATATTTATATAAGCAGGTATATGAATTAAGATATAAACATATTTTCGCAAATCTCGGGTGCCTGCTCGGCGCCATCTATAAGGAAGTTTTCCGGCCGGGGTACATATCTCAGTCTCTCCAGGGCTTTTATATTACAGAACAATTGTAAAAAAATTCCGAGACCCGAAAAATTGCATTGAGGGAGTCAGCTCAACGTGAAGGATGGGCGATTCATTTGTCATAACACGCTACAGCCATATCGCTTAGGGAAAGGTAGAAGTAATAAGAAAGGGAAGGACAGATTACCACACACAACAACAATTACTAAGCTTCGAGGAAGCTTTAAATCAGCTAGGGTAATACCCGGAGATTGCTTTAAACAAAGATATCTCTATACGTGATCAGTATGGAATCTGCTAAAGAATCAATTAAGGTATCACCCGGAGATTGATTCACTTAAATGCATCTACACTATGGATCACTTAAGCTTACAACACACAACAACAATTACTACGTTCAGTGAATAGGGAATCTCTTTCAAATCAACTAGGGTGATACCCGGAGATTGATTTAATTGAAGATATCTCTATACGTGATCAGTGTGAAATCTGTTAGGGAATTAATTAGGGTATCACCCGGAGATTGATTCACCTAACTATCCACACTATGGATCACTTAAGTTTGCTAAACACACATATATTTTATCACGATGTACAATTAACGCACCCCAACAGAACTAACTAAGGTAACACCCGGAGGTTAGTTCGATTGGTGGTGCGATCTACTGGCAACTTCTCACAAACGCTGTTTGGACTGACCCGGAGACATACCTTATGAGAGCCAGGATACATTTCATATTCACATTCACACATGTAGATAAATTGCTAAAATGCTAACTAGACTATTTAGGATTTTTCCCGGAGAATAATGTAGTTTGAACAACAACACTTACAATGAACAATTACATAAAAAACATAATATTCAGAAGGTTAGCTGTTCATTTAGCGCATCTTTTAGGATGATGAACTAACTACCCTCTTTACCATGCATGGCTCAGAAATAATTGCACTGATTTGAGTTTTGGTGGCGAAAGAAGAGGCTGACGATTGAAGAAGTTGTATCACCTAGGACAATTAAAAAAAAGCACTGATTTCTATTCGTAAGAAGATTTTATTTTTTTATTTTTTACTTCTCCTCCTATTTACCACACCGGAAATCTACTGACAGGCCCGAGATAGTATCTCTCACCATGTCCTCTTTTTCACTCGCCTGCGCTCCTTGACTTGGCTTTTACACACTTCAATGAATGATCTTTAGTTTTCTCTTCCTAGGACTTGTGAATAATTGTTTTTATATATATGTAAGTATATATATACAATTTTTAAGTTTGTTCACATCGGACTGTTCACTTCCACTAACTCCTGTTTTACTTCTTGGAATTAGATATTTTAGGTCTGCACTCTTTGGAAAATTTTTGGTAATTAATTCGCAAGTGTCAAACTTGCATTGTCCTTGGCCTCATTCTGCAACATGGCCATCGACAGCGACCAATCAGAGCGATGGCCGCCTCTGCTGCAGTCGGCCCAATTCTAGTGCGTGCCGTCATTTTGCGTATGCCTTTTGTCTTTTGCTTCTGTCAGTACTTTTCCAACCCCAGTTTAGTAAGTAAGTAGTAGTTACCGCCTAATTACGAAGCGGCGGTGTCTACGACGCGTACAGTTAACTCCAAAAGTTAGCTGCATAGACGCCTGCGTAATTTCGGCGTCATGCATAGCTACTGTTTGCATACGTGTGCATTTGAACCGTTGATTCTGGGTGAGTGTGTATGGGTGAGCTTTGGCAGTGGTGCGCAGTAGTGAAGCTAAAAAAAACTAGTTCCAATTTTGAACTATAAGAGAACTATAACTTAAATCTATTTAGAAAAAATATATGAAAACTGGCTACTAACTAATTTTGAAATTATAAAAATATAAACGACTAAAAATACAGGAATTCTTTGTTAGACACTTATAACTAAAAAAAAATGCAACTTAACAAACAATGGTCCCAACCGGGACGATACCTAGTGTAAAAAATAGTGTCCTCACATCCCCCCCTTACTTCATGAGCGGGGACGACGAAGAGCGATTGTAACCCTGCCGGCCGGGCTTATATGCACCTGGTATAGGACGCCTACCTCGCAGGTAGGTGAAAATCACAGGACATGTTTTCGGAGTCTAGTGCTTCTGCGTCAGGGCTGATACCCTCGTCTGCTCGAAAAGGTTTGAGGTCGTCTAGGCTGGCAGAGCATCTTTGCCTTCCACTGATTTCTTGAAGGCGCACAATGTTTCTGGAAATAAACTTGATTACCTTATACGGGCCGTCGAACTTTGGCGGCGAACGCTTCAGCCGCTTTGGACAGTTGATGTTGGCGTAGCAACACCGAATCGCTAATAGTTGGCCGCCTTTCCCGTCGCCTTTGATTGTAATATTTGCTCTGGTCTAATGATGTTTGTTGCATGTTATCATGAGCCATCCAATAGACGCTCTTCATTTGTTTAACACGATTTTCAGGAGACCATTGGGTGGTACCCTGTCCAGGTGTGACTTCATCATAATATGCGCCCGGGTTGGGATGGGGTTCCCTACCAAGTACTAGAAACGGCGGACTAAAGCCACTTGAGTCGCACATGCTGGAATTGATGTCCAGGGTAAACTCAGAAAGAAGTTGATCTCAGGTGCTCTGGTCATTGTCGAGGTATTGGGCTAACATCGTCTTCACTGTGCAATTCGCTCGTTCTGTTGAATTTTGCCAAGGAGTGCAGCTTGCTGTGTATTGAATCTCTACTCTTGTTCGCTGGCAGAACCAAAGTATGCGGAGCTCCATATCGTCCGATGATTCTCTCCCGAAACGCTTTCTCCAGCGCAGCCACAGCCAATTCTATCCATCGAGTATAGGCATCCAAGAACACCAGCAGGATGGTATTACCTTGTTTGGAACGGGATAAGGGGCCAAAAAGGAAACTACACACTATGCTAAAAGGCTCCTTGACTTGGTGGGTAAACATTTTTCCTGCTGGCTTCAGTTGGCTGGCCTTGTACTTTTGACATTGTAGGCACTTCCTCACGTGACCAGCAACATCAGGGAATATTTTCCACTTGTCTCAGTTCCTACCACCACGTCCACTGTATAATGGCCTCTAGTATCTACTGCAGTACTTCCAATGGTTGGCGGGATAGGTCGTCTCCCATGACGTTTAACTTTCCTATTGAATATCGAAGTCATATTGTTGCAACTCGAGTGCCCAGCGAGCGCTGACGCATCAATGGAGTTGAGCCACTTAAGGGCCCGACGATCTGTTATCACTTCAAATCGGTACCCTTCAAGGTAGCAACGCATTTTGTGAATAGCCCAAACTATAGCGAGGCATTCTTTTTTGGTCACTGAGTAGTCTTCTTCGGGAGATAGTAAACGCCGGCTGGCGTATGCGATCACTCGTTCTGAGCCCTGCTGGTATTGAGTCAAGACTGCACCCAATCCGTAGTCGCTAGCGTCTGTTTGCAGGTAGAACTTCTAGTTGATATCCGGGCAGGCGAGTATGCTAGCAGAGGTTAATCGGGATTTTAACTCATCGAAGTCCTGTTGTTTCGTGCCCTAGTTCCACTTCATATTTTTCTTTAATAACGTGGTAATAGGCTGTATAACACTGGATAATTCTGGATAATAATCACCTGTATAAAGAAGCGATACTCAGACATTGCCGAAGTTGACGCACGTTCGTTGGTGTGGCCAGTTCTCGCACTGCTGCTATTTTTCCTGGATCGGTATGTATGCCTTGCTCGCCAATCACATGGCCGAGGAATTGGATTCAGCGTAAATTCGATTAAAATCTTGTGTGGGCGTGTAGTTGGCTCTCCTCATCAAGAGTCGCAAATCGACTAGATACTATTTAAAAGCCTCAACGATCCGTTGTCTCTGTGCGCGGAGAGCATACGTAGTGTCGGTGGCGCTGAAATCTTGGCTAGCGTATCTTGATCTTGTACACTACTTGTTCTGCCGGAGAATTCTTTTCCTCCGGTTTAGCGGGTGGAACCGAACGAGAAAGAGGGTTTTCTCTGTAGTTGGGACCTGTCCGTATTGTGTCTCCAGTTCCGATAGACGGGAAAGCACTGATGGTCGATGGTCTTCTCGGGTTGCGCAGCTGGGAAATCGGCTGCGCATTTCCTCTGCAGTTCCGCCAGGGGTCAGTCCAAATTCTGCGCAAAATGATCCAACTCCGCTTTACGGCGATAGGTGATAAATTTTACTCCCATGGTTAATTATGTTTAATATTAAAAGTAAGTAGGGAATAATCCTCCAATGTCCTGGATAACTCGTCTCACTGGTGTACTAGAACTGCTTTGAATAAATGCTGGATTTTGGGTTGTACTGGGTATCCTTTGAGTTAATCTTTGTTGATGTTCCTGTTCGATATCCTTGTTTACGTCTTCGCTGGTGACCGGGTGTACTACGTTTTCTTTGAATAAATCCTTGTTGGTATTCCCGTTGATATTTCACTCTTGATCCTTGTTCGTTGCCTTTGCTAGGATTGGATGGATGTTGATGGCTGCTGAAAGTAAACTCCCCTCGATGTGTACTCGATGACTGCTGTAAATGACCTCCACGAATGTTTGATTATCAGCCGTATTTATTGGGATTGGGGAACTGTACAAATTTTTTTGTTCTCATTATTGTACAGCTATTCCTCAACTACGTAACTCGGTGTTCGGCTGCGGGTGTGTTCTCACAGCCCTACATGCAGAATGCTAAGGCAGGTCGCTGGGCTCGTTTACCAATGGGTTACGGCATTGGGAGACCGCTCTGCTCGTACGCTGAAATGATCCAGTGTGAGTAAGAGGGAAAACGATAGCTACTATTCTATAACGGGTCTGGTATTACCGTTGCTGCGCCTCCTAATGTTCTACCCATCGATCACGTGAATTTTTTTTCTCTCTTTTTTTTTTCTTTGTTTTCTCCGTTCTTTATGGATTGATGCGATTGTAGCTAAGCATAACTGTTCATGGTACGAATTTCTATTTGGCAAAGTGGACACATGCATCTATACCTCTATGGAAAATTACTATGTATCTAGGATTTCTGTCAATGACTCTACTGAAAACTCTACCGCGACTTTGCTTAGAGAGCCAGGATACATATTCACATACACACATGTAGATAAGTTGTCACCCATGACAATTAAAAACAAAGGCACTGATTTCTATTCGTAAGAAGACTTTATTTTTTTATTTTTTATTAACTTCTCTTCTTTTGTTGTTTTTTTTCATTATTTTTATTTTTCTTTTTTTTAAGACTTCAATTCCTTGTGGGTAGACGTGTTTTCTTGAGCTCTTGCTAACATCTACTGTTTATGTTAATACCAATCGCGTTTAAATTTTTGTTGTAAAATTCGGTGTTTACTGCTTTACACTATTTTCATCGCTTTTGTTGCTATTTTGTTACTTAGAAGCGCAAAAACAAAAGAAGCATTAAAATTATTCTTTCGCACAACAACATAGATTTTTATCATTGTTGTTGCGCTTTTATATATACTTGTGCTCTTGCGTTTGTAATCTTTACCATTGCAAGTTGCTCGCCCACGCATTGTTATTGCATGTGCAGTGTTTGTGGCTCTTCCGCTCTTCACCTTTTTCTTTTGCTCGCGCTCTACTCTATTTTTTCTATCTCGCGTGCTAGTGATAAGTGTGCGTGATTGTCTCTAAATTTCTTTCTATTTTCTCTGTAGGTTTGACCCAAGTGTCGAATTTGCTTTAACTTCTGAGTGAGTTTTTTCTTTGGCCTTTTTATTTTTTATACCAATATACATTTTTATTATACCCTTGCAGAGGGTATAATAAAATTGGTCAGATGTTTGTAACGCATAGGAAAAATCGTTTCCCACCCCATAAAGTATATATATTCTTGATCAGCATCAATAGCCGAGTCGATATGACCATGTCCGTCTGTCCGTCTGTCCGTCTGTCCGTCTGTCTGTTTCTTCGCGCTTTTTCGAACTTAAATTTTGAGCTACGTGAATAAAAGTCATATCATTCTCTTCATTGATGATTTATCCAAATCAAGTTTAAAGATTGGTCGGATCGGACAACTATAAGTTATAGAAAAATAGGAAAGATCAGAGGTACCTTGGTCAAAATGTGAGTTGTTCAAAACAGTTGTTGTGGAAAAAACTTTTTTGTTTTTTGAGATATCTCAACCACATTTGGCCCACAGGTGAGAATTCTACTTTTACACCTTACCAGCAAGTTTGATTCGGATAATAAACACCGACATAAATCAATAAAATCAATAATCAACCCCCATCAGAAAAAGTATGTTTTTGTGAAAAAACCTTTTTTGTTTTTAAAGATATCTCAACCAAATTTGGTGAACAGATGAGAATTATACTTTTACATCATATCAGTAAGTTTGAATCAGATCGGATAATAAACACCGACATAAATCAATAAAATCAATGAATCAACCCCCCTCAGCATCAGTATGTAAGTTATGACCAGCCAAATAAATGGGTGAACGCGTCAGCGTTAGCAATTAGTCGGTCCCACGGCCGACTGTAATGTGATCCTCCAGCTGAGGCGCATTGACCTCGTCCACCAACCGGATGGCACGAGGCACCGACTCAGCTTCTCTTGGATTAGCTGTGGGTTTCTTGGTTTAGTATAAGTTTCAGTTTCTGGTATTATATGGAGTCGGCCAGTTGGCCACAAATAAAGTCTCAACCCTTCTTAAAAGAATAACTGGCGGCCAACGCGTAAAGTAAAACAAATCGAAACTCCGTAGGCAAAAGTCTTCGAAAAGTAAACGCGCGTGTGAATAATAATCGCTAAAGAAAAAAGTTGTGAAAAAATAAACAAAAAAATTAGGAGAACTAAAGTCGCAACAAAACAACATCGAAACATCGTCATCACCGCCCATTCACTCCGACACTCAACCGACAACTGGGGCTTTATTATAACTAAATAAGGAGAAATATTAAGGAATTGCAATCAATGTATCTCATGTAAGTGGGAATTTTGTTATTGATTTACTTTTTTCCCTTTTTTTTTAAATTTAATAAAGTTTTAGTTATAAACTCAATTTGCCCTAATAAAGTGTAATAGTGAAAATTTTTTATGTCAAGCGACGAAGAGTTAGCGGAGCTGTGCGAGGGATTAAATATTTATACCGAAAGCAAAAAGAATAAAACAGGAAAAATGAATGCGCAAGAAGTAATTAATATAATGCATGAAGCAGTAAAATCTGCTCTAGCTGTTCAAGCTGAAAACCTAGAAAGAAAATTTACAGATGAAAAAATAGGTGTGTTAACCAGACAGGTTAATGATTTAAAAATCTCCACACCGGACGTGGAAGTGTATGAAAGAGTTAGAGTAGTACCAGGAGTCGAGTGTAAGGAGCCACTCGACATAGTGAGATCAGTTCCAGAATTTAGTGGTAGTCAGGCAGAATATGTTGCGTGGCGGTCAGCGGCAACATTCGCGTATGATCTGTTCCGGTCATACAACGGCCGTACAGCACACTATCAAGCAGTGGGAATAATCAGAAATAAAATCAAAGGTACAGCAAGTTCAACACTTTCATCCTATAATACCGCTTTAAATTTTGATGCTATAATAGCAAGACTAGACTTCACGTATGCAGATAAAACACCAACTCGCGTCATAAAACAAAAATTGGGTGTGCTCAGACAGGGTAAATTTCCCTTTTAGAGTATTACGACGAAATCGAAAAAACTTTGACCCTCCTAACAAACAAAACGTTGATGACTCAGGATATGTCAACAGCCTTAACTCTCAATGAGCAGCATCGCGAGGATGCATTGCATTCATTCGTTTCAGGACTTAAAAAGTCACTTAAGGCACACGTTTTACTGGCAAGGCCTAAGACTTTGCCAATTGCCCTTGCAATGGCACAAGAGGCCGAAGCCAGTAACGATTATGCCAATTTCGCTGCAACCTTTGCAAATGCCGCAGATAATAAAAATAAAAATTCAATTAACAATTCCCAAGAACATTCAAAGAAATCACAGTACCATCACGATGGTTAAGCAAATACAGGTCAAAATAAAAACCCACATTTCAGTAAAAAACAGAACTATGCTGGCGAGGGAAACCAAAGTTTCAGACAGTTCACCAGTTCAAAATCGAAACATGGACAAAATCAAACTCAGCCCATGGAACCAATGGACATTGATCCATCTACATCGCGGTTTAAACAAACAACTGCCTATCAGCAGCGAAAACTTTTCGCGAGTTCGACGCAAAGTCGTCAAAATGTGAACCATAATCAGGTTGTGCCAGACGGTGACGAAGATTATAAGTCGAAAGCGGAGGACGTTGTCACAGTCTTTGAGGACGAACAATCCGATATTGAGGCCTGCAATTTTTTAGGGGCACATCCTTCCTCCCGTACATTACAAAACAGTTAGACGGGAAAGCAATAAAAATTCTCGTAGATACTGGGGCATCCAAAAATTATATTAAACCATTGTCCGAATTAAAACACATTGTCCCAGTGCAAAGTCCGTTTCAAGTTAAGTCCATCCATGGCTCCTCCTCCGTCAATACAAAATGTAAAATCAATCTCTTTGGGGAAGAATCCTTTTTCTTCATTTTAACCACTTTAACCGATTTTGATGCTATTATAGGGTTAGACCTTTTAAGAAAGGTGAACGCCACCATCAATTTTACGGAAGGCAAAATTTATTTTAATGGGGGTTCTGAATAGATGAAGAAGCTGTTCCTCTTGCTATGAAAGGAAAATTTCAGAAAATGATTAATCTAAGAGCTTCTTCATTTGCAGACCCCAAAGTAGCTTTACCATTTAATATAAACATAGTGGCAACCATTCGAACACAGGGAGGACCTGTTTTTTCAAGATTATATGAATATCCGTTGGGGGTATCTGACTTCGTTAACGCGAAGATTAAATAACTTTTAAAAGACGACATTATACGACCGTCTAGATCGCCCTACAATAATCCCATTTGGGTTGTAGACAAAAAAGGCGTGGACGAACACGGCCATAAAAAGAAAAGAATGGTCATTGATTTTCGAAAATTAAACCAAGTAATACTGTCAAACATGGGAAAAGCACAGTATTTCTCAACTTTGGATTTAAAGTCGGGATTTCAGCAGATTGAGCTGGCAGAGAGGGATAGGGAGAAAACCGCCTTCTCTGTCAAAAGTGGGAAATACGAATTTTGTCGACTCCCATTTGGACTAAAAAACGCCCCTAGTATTTTCCAGAGGGCTATTGATGATGTTCTAAGAGAATACATCGGGAAAATTTGTCACGTCTATGTGGACGATGTTATCATATTTTCTGAAACAAAAGAAGATCATGTTAAACACATTGACATTATTCTTCAATGTCTTGGCGATGCAGGTATGATAGTTTCCCAGGAAAAATCGGGGTTGTTGTTGCTAGGGGAGATATAAAAACCTCACAAAAAAAGGTTCAGGCTATTCAGTCTATTAAACCACCAACATCTCTGTACGAGCTAAGGCCATTTTTAGGCTTATCTAGCTATTATAGGTGTTTTATAAAAAACTATGCAGCAATTGCAAGACCGCTAACAGAAATACTTAAGGGAGACAATTTGAAGGTTAGCACCAACCACTCCATAAAGGTCAAAATCGAACTTACAGCTAAACAGTTCCAAACATTTGGTAGACTCAAAAATATCTTAACATCTGAAGATGTCATGTTAAGATACTTTGATTATAAAAAGCTTACAACAGATGCTTCAGGGCACGGCCTGGTAGCAGTATGGTCGCAGGACGGAAGACCCTTAACAATGATTTCAAGAACATTGCGGGACAGCGAACCCGATCTAGCGACTAATGAAAGGGAAGTCTTGGTATTCGTTTGGGCTTTAAAAACACTTGGAAATTACCTGTACGGAGTTAGAGACTTAAACATTTATACGGACCATCAACCCCTTACCTTCGAGGTGTCCGATCGCAATACAAACGCAAAAATAAAGCGATGGAAATCCTTTATTGACGATCACAACGCGAAACTTATTTATAAACCAGGGAAAGAAAATAAAGTTGCCGACGCGCTGTCACGGCAAAACATAAATGCTTTACAGTCTCAAGAATCGGACATCGCTACAGTACATAGCGAAGAACCACTGACCTACACTATTGATTTAACAGACAAGCCGGTCAATTGTTTTAGGAATCAAATTGTCATCGAAGAAGCAGATTTCCCTTCGGTAAGAACATTCATACTTTTTCAGACAAAAACAAGGCATATTATTCAAGTGTCTGATAGAAGCACATTAATGCAAACGTTGCAAGATGTGGTAAATGCAGACGTATTCAACGCAACACACTGCGAACTTCCAGTGCTTGCCTTCGTTCAGCATAGACTTGTAGAAATGTTCCCAACCACAACTTTTAGGTACTCGAAGTACCTAGTCAGTGATATTCCTGACCGAACGGAGCAAAGGGAAATACTAACAACTGAGCATAACAGAGCTCATCGAGCAGTCCAAGAAAATGTTAAGCAAGTGCTTCGCGATTATTTTTTTCCAAATATGAACAACAGAGATTGCTGCAAATTGCAAAATTTGTTCAGTGGGTAAGTACGATAGACACCCTAGAAAGCACTTATTGGGTGTCACACCCATTCCATCTTTTGCAGGAGAAATTTTACATGTCGACGTTTTTTCAACAGATAAGAAACTTTTTCTTACATGTCTTGCTTCCCGAGCAATTGCTGACATAAAAGCTCTATTACTCCAATTGATTAACCTCTTTCCAAAAGTCAAAACTATCTATTGTGACAACGAACGGCCACTGAACTCTGAGACAATAAAATCATTGTTGTTAAATAATGTTGATATTCATATTGCAAATGCACCTCCACTGCATAGCACTTCGAATGGGCAGGTGGAGAGATTCCATAGCACCCTGACGGAGATTGCAAGATGCAAAAAATTAAGTTCTCAAACCAATGAGACGGTTGACGTAATACTACTAGCAACAATAGAATATAACAGAACTATCCATTCGGTGACAAACAAGCAACCGATAGAAATACTTCATACGACAACCTCAGAAGTGGAGGCAGTTATTCGAGGAAAACTCGCGAAAACCCAGAAGAAACAATTGGAACAGGGGAATAAAAAAAGAGCTGACAAAAAATATCAGGTAGGAGACAAGGTATGGGTGAAGCCCAATAAACGATTAAGTAACAAAGTGTCCCCGTTATACACGGAAGGTACAGTGGAGGCAGACATGGGAACGTCTGTTCTCATAAAAGGGAGGGTGGTCCATAAGGACAACCTTCGATAAAATATTTTTATTATTTTTTGATTTTTAATATTTTATTTAGAATTAAACTCATGCAGACGATACTAATGGCTTTAATGGTGGTTTCGGTAAAATTGACGGATTACTCAACGTCCAATTACATACCTGTAATGGACGGAAATGTAACTATTTGGGATGACTACGCATACCTCGGACATACAACAAACGTGACGTCGTACCAAACATACGCCGAAGAGACGATAGTGTTGGTGGAATCGTTTAAACAAGAACATGTGAGAAAAGTAATACTAGCAGATATCGATAGGATAAGTACACTAATAGAGAGATTAAGAGTATATCATAGGTATGCTAGGAGTCTAAACATACTAGGCACAGCTCTTAAAGTGGTTGCGGGCACCCCAGATTTTGATGATTGGGAACAAGTTAAATTTAGACAAAATCCACTGACAGTGATGGATGATGGGATAAAAATTATCGATGATGTCACCGCAACCATCATCAACAAAGACAATCACGTGCAATTGGTTTCTGGCACCTACTTAGCAACATTTGATGACAAAGTGACCATAAATGATACCCTGTTCGTTATATTATGGGGCATTGAAGAAGAACCAATGGTTGCAGCTATCTCCCAAATCAACATAACAAGAACCTGAGTCTGAGGGAGGAGTTATGACCAGCCAAATAAATGGGTGAACGCGTCAGCGTCAGCAATTAGTCGGTCCCACGGCCGACTGTAATGTGATCCTCCAGCTGAGGCGCATTGACCTCGGCCACCAACCGGATGGCACGAGGCACCGACTCAGCTTCTCTTGGATTAGCTGTGGGTTTCTTGGGCTAGTATAAGTTTCACTTTCTGGTATTATATGAAGTCGGCCAGTTGGCCACAAATAAAGTCTCAAACCTTCTTAAAAGAATAACTTGTATGCATATGCAGCCAATTAAATACGTTTATATTTGCTTTTATATATGCGTTCACAAACAACATACATGGAAACATACAAACATACATAGTATGTAAGAAATTCCGTTTTATTAAATGCGGAAAATAGAAAGTGTCGTTTGATCTATTCTTTGCTGAAACTTGGCTACTAGCATCTAATGAACTGTCTGAATCAAATGATAAATTCGTTGTCGATAAATCAGATAAAGGTGTATTTGGACATGAATTTAAACTTTCTGCCAACATATGAGTATTTAAAAATAACTTTATGTCTTCTAAATCATCTGGCTGCATTCTTAAAGCCGGGGGATACAAAAAGTATGCAACTTTGTGCCATATACCGATGTTAGGGACCCAAATTTTATTTATATTTTCGATAATATTTTCTTTTAAAGATAAAATAACCGGCATTTCATCGGTTGTCGGCTGACATAGATTTTTAATTGTTAGAATTGCTGGCAATACAAAGCAAAGCGACGGCGCACTACAAAGCTGCAGTTTTTTAAAAACAATTTCAAATTTTTAACAAATTTCCACAAGCGATTTTATAATATGTATGTTTATTTTTAACAATCGCATAATTTGATTATTCTGCTTTAATGTGGTATTTATCTCTCCCCAATTGTCAATAATAGATTTGAGCATAAAATAATTTGAGTTCCAACGTGTTGTGCATTGGCTTTTTAGAGAAGTGGTCAGCAGATGCTGAAAATTTGCTTTTTTGAAATACTTAACTAACTTCTTGCACGATTCCAACATTTCTGTGAGCTCTGTGGTATCAGAAAAAGACTTCTCCAATACATTATTAAGCAAATGGCTGCTACAGTTTAGTCTAGTATGATTTTTTAAGGCCTTTACAATATTAGTTCCTCTATCCGATATAAATTTAATTTTTTCAGTATTTTAAATATCGAATTCAATGAACAAACTTTTAAGCTTTTCTAAAATGTTGCCGTTGTCCTTTGGAAATCCATTGATTTCATTCCTAAAACCAAATCAAAGAATTTAAAATCCTTTTGGTATTGGAATGTTACTCCTAAAAAGTTACGCTTCACGTAGTTGTCCGTCCACAAGTCAATTGTCGCCGACGCGCCACCACTGCTCACAACCTTTTCAATTTCATCCTTTAATTCGTTCTTCTTTTCATTTGCGATTTTGAAGACTTTTCGTGAAATGGTCGTTGGATCAGGTAGCATGTCTTCCACGTCGACGTGCTCGCCATAATTTGCGCCAATCTTAATAAAAAACTTTACTAATTTTAGAAATCCTGAACCGCCCACTGCTGAATATGGCCGACAGTCTTCTGTGACCCAATTTGCGCATTTTTCAATGCCCTCAGTTTTATCCAGCTGTGTTACAGTTTTTAAACATTGTGATTGTGTAATGTTTTTGCAGCAGCTATGTCTATTTAAATTAGATGTTTGGCTGGCGCTGAACTTTAACACATTATTACATGTGCGACAAAAAACAAATTCTTTTATTGTTGTCTTATCTGGTCTTATTATTTCGGAAATTATGTTCCAAATAAAGCTTCTTACCTTGCGCTTGCTAGACAATGTATAATTTCCGTTAGCAATATTGTCAGCAACATTCTTCAATGATTCGCCCTCCATAATTATGCTACTTACGCCACTAATTGTAGAGATCAACCTGCAAATTTCTAGCAAATGCTCGCGAGTTGCGAATTATGATGAAATAATTAGATCGGCTTTCCTCATCGAAAGCAGCGAGGCTGTTCGCATAGAGCCGAAGTACCATGCCGAACGTTTATTGCGTGCGTCGGCAGAGCCTGGCTTGAATCGAACCCGGTATGAGCAAACGATATGATTGTGTTCGACCTGTATGTACATCAGAGAGCTGCAACAATCACATTTCGTGATTCATACACGAAGCAAAAAATCAACGATTTGATCGTTTCATTTCGGCGATCGTACCGGATCGAGCCTCTTTGATGTTGAGGCCTGATTTGACTCGATTGAAATTTGTTCCTTCGTGATCGATCATACCCAATCACACCGGTTGCAGCCCACTGATACATACATACATATATGTGAAAACGTGCTTGAAAAAACTACAAGCTGAGTGCGAAACAGAAAGAGACAGAAAACTAATTGTATTGTGATGTTGTTTTCTAGAATTCGTCAGAAAATTTAGATAGCGAGAAGCTGAAGCTTGCAATGTACACCGAAATAGCGAGGCCGTGAATTTTAAGTTTGGTAGCGCAATAGGTAGATATCGATTATAGAAATGACGTGAGCGGATGCAAACTCGAAATTTTTTCTTACTGCTTCTTTTTTTGGTTCAAATTTTTTTTAAAATTTTATATTTTCAATTTTTAAAATATCTTGAATTCAATATGACGGAGAAAGTAATCAATTAATCTGCAAGGGTATACAAACTTCGGCACAGCCGAAGTTAGCTTCTTTGATATTTTTATTTGTTATTAATACTAAATTGTATCAAATGTCTGTCTGCTCAAGCAACAAATGTTTGAACCCCCCTGCACCCCATAACGTATTTCTCTCATGCTGGCTGTGTGATAATGTCATGCATATTAAATGTGCGGGCTACACAGCCAAGGTAAGGGATAGTTTGGAGCACGTATAGGGGCTTAAATGGGGCTGTGACTCATGCGCAGAAGTCGAAATCAAAATGAAGATTTTCATGAAGTAAACCAGGGACAAACTCAAAAAACTGTCCACTGCTTTTCGTAAGCTCTATGATGATTTTAACGCTGGGGAAGCAGAATTCAACAATTACAAGTTGTTGAATGAGTCTCCAAAGCGTAAAAAAACCAGTGCGCGGAATCATTCCATGCATCTGCCCGTCCCTAATTTGGTCTCGGCCAGAGTATCACATTCCCCATTGCTACAACCAAATCCGCCGCAGCTTATTTCGTTTACCACTCCAGTTCCGCAAGGCGGTCGTAAAGATGAGACTATTTCCATTTCTCCAGGAAATGGTCTCCCGTTACTGGCGAAAAAAGAATAAAATATTGTTGAACCGTCTGTATCACCCTACAATAGCCCACTTTTATTAGTCCCGAAGAAAGCTCTTCCGGGTTCTAAATAGAAAAAACGATGATTAGTAATTGACTATCGCCAAATAAATAAACTAGAAAGATGGACTAACTTCGGCCGTGCCGAAGTTCGTATACCCTTGCAGATTTTCTCTATATAATTCACCAGAAGCATTATTGTAAATTAAACATACCAAATTTACAAATTCAAAATTTTGAGCTTGAGGAAAAAAATTTTTCATACAAAATTTTTTTTGTACCGATTATTCCTATAGTAGCTAATATAGCTGATATATCCAACCGATTC
The DNA here is from genome assembly GCA_018150375.1 of Drosophila sturtevanti. Taxonomy (NCBI): domain Eukaryota; kingdom Metazoa; phylum Arthropoda; class Insecta; order Diptera; family Drosophilidae; genus Drosophila; species Drosophila sturtevanti. The sequence continues at coordinate 19,655 of JAECWJ010000195.1, read as the reverse complement.
TAATAAAACTTGATTGAAGTATTAAGAAGTTTATTAAACTCATAAATATCAAATTTCGTGGCATTCGGTTGAAAAACAACAGAGTTTTTGAGGATAAGCCTTATTCATGACCGATCGTTCCTATGGGAGCTATATGATATAGTCGTCCGATCGGGATGATTCCGAGATATACAATGCCTGCAGCAAAAAGGAGCCTATGCTGAAAATCTCAGCTCTGTAGCTCTTATGGTCTCGGAGGAGAAGCTGTTGATCCAGACAGACGGACAGACGGACAGACGGACATGGTCATATCGACTCGGCTATTCATGCTGATCAAGAATATATATACTTTATATAGTCGGAGATGCTTCCTTCTGTGCGTTGCAAACTTCTGACCAAAATTAATATACCCTCTGCAAGGGTATAAAAATTGCTGTCAGATAAATTTCCACTCCCCAGAATTGTTGATATTCTTGATCAATTGGGTAGAGCTAAATATTTTTCATGCCTTGACTTAATGTCAGGCTTTCATCAAATTGAACTTGAGGAAAACTCAAGAAATATAACATCTTTTTCAACAAGCAATGGTTCATGTCGCTTCACGCGATTGCCATTTCGTTTATAATAGCGCCTAATTCATTACAGAGAATGATGACAATAGCTTTCTCAGGGCTTGAGCCTAGCCAAGCTTTCCTTTACATGGATGATTTAATCGTTATTAGTTGTCGTGAACAACAAATGATTCAAATGTAGAAAACCCAATCTCAAATTACATCCAGAAAAATGTTAATTTTTCATGCACGAGCTGATGTTTTTAGGTCACAGATGCACAGATAAAGGAATCTTTCCAGATGATAAAAAATTTGGTATGTTATCAATAATTATCCTGTCTCTACAGACGCAGACAGCGCTTGAAGATTCGTTGCATTTTGTAATTATTATAGGCGTTTTATAAAAAACTTCACCGAATATTCACGGCACATAACAAGATTAAGTAAATGAATGTCCCATTTGAATGGTCAACAGAATGTGAAAAGGCATTCCAGTACCTAAAAAATCAACTCGTTCAACCAAATTTATTGCAATACCCAGATTTTAGCAAAGAGTTTTGCATAATCACAGATGCAAGCAAACAAGAATGTGGAGCAGTTTTAACTCAAATCTATAATGGACTCCAACTCCCAGTTGCATATGCATCAAGAGCATTCACTAAAGGTAAAAGCAATAAGAGTACTACAGAACAAGAACTAGCAGCAATACATTGGGCAATAACACATTTTAGACCATATATATATGGCAAACACTTTACAGTTAAAACTGATCACAGACCTTTAACATATTTATTTTCTGTGGTAAACCCAAGTTCAAAACTAACTCGCATGCGACTCGAATTAGAAGAGTATGATTTTACAGTACAGTATCTGAGAGGCAAAGATAATTTCGTGGCAGATGCCCTGTCAAGGATAACAATATCCGACTTAATTGACATGAATAGGAAAGTCCTGAAAGTCACTACCAGGCACCAAAGTAGACAAAATAATTTCTGCGCAGAAAATAAGCAAGATCTATTGCCAAGGCAAAGTCTTGAAAAACCTTCTAAGTCCAACATATACGAAGTCATTACAAATGACGAGGTACGCAAAGTAGTGACCTTGCGACTAACAGATTCAACATGTTTATTGCAACATGGAAAAAAAGTTGTAGCAAGAATTAATGTTAGCGATTTATACTCCAATGGAATTCCCGATTTAGGTCAGTTTTTCCAAAGGCTTGAATGGCAAGCCGGTGTATCTCAAACCAGCCAACTAAAAGTGGCACCGAGCGAAAAGATCTTTGAATCAATTTCAATAGATACTTTCAAACACATGGGCAATAAAAATTTAAAATCATTAAGAGTAGCGCTACTCAAGGCGATGACCCTCATCCAAGACAATAAAGAAAAAGAAGCTAAGTACGGTCCAATGAAGATGTTCATTACGGACATGGGAACAGAATATAAAAATTCCATTATAAATGACTTGTGCAAATATTTAAAAATTTAAAAATTTAAAACATAATGTCCACCACCAGACATTAGGTACCGTTGAAAGAAGTCATAGGACATTCAATGAGTACATTCGTTCATACATTTCAGTAGATAAAACTGATTGGGACATATGGTTACAGTATTTCGTGTATTGTTTTAACACAACACCATCAGTAATACATAATTATTGTCCATATGAACTAGTATTTGGTAGACAAAATAACTTACCAATACAATTTAATAGCGTAAATACTATAGAACCTATATATAATATAGAAGATTATTCAAAATAAGTTAAGTTTAGATTAGAAAACACGAGCTCGAATACTTTTAGAGAAAAATAAAATTAAGCAAAAAGAAATAAATGATAGGAAAGTGTTAGATTTTAAAAAAGAATGAAACAGGTCATAAATTAGAATCTTCTTATATAGGACCATTTGAGGTCATTAGCATAGAAAACAATAATAATATAATTATAAAGAATAACAAAAATAGGGGGAAAAATAATTTTTTTTTTTATATACAACATAGTGTTTAAAATATATAAAAATAATACTAATAATTTTTATATTAAACAACTACACTATATTACGTTATTTTTTTTTAAATATATATTAAAAATTATATGTATATATACATAAATACAAAGGCAGAGCTAAGAATACTATATGTAATAAGCAAAATATAATATTGAAAATAATAAATGATGGATTCATTCGAATCTAGAAAACCTTAAAGACAACTAGAATTATATATTATTGCAAAGACAGAGATATTCCTACATATCTCTACAGAAGTTTCCGATATGTCTGGGATTATATATAACACATGGAAAATATTGCTGATAAGGATCCTGTCAGAGGCCTACATACGGACACTCTGATTGAATCAGCTGCGGTTATAAATGCCGTGGTTGAGCCTTTGTCTGGTCTCCGTAGACCTCTAACAGGTGTTATTCCGAAGAAACACATTTTTGTTTCTAGGCTTGATCGCGAACATAGCTTTCATTAGGGCAAAAATTCAAGCCAAAAAACATCGGTGGAAAAATTTAAATTTAAATATTCAACAGAGATCTCTTCTTTTAAGATTAGTGTCCCGGTCGAATTGTTTGACTGTATTTATAGTAACAGTTGTACGCGCAGATGAGCGCTATGTGGATGTTCTGTGTTGTCTAATAAATGTTTGATGTTGAAGTTGGAGGGAGGCGGGATCGAACTGCATTGGAGCGAATTCGACCCGCTTCGCCAACTTAGGTTAAGAATAGAAAACTGAAAATATAGTCGAAAAATAACTTCTAAACCGATCGGAAGCAGTATTTTATTCTCGTTGATATTCTGTCCGTAAAAATAAACAAAGTCCGAAATTTACAAAAAGTAACATAATCATAAAAACTCTTGTGATTTTTCAACAGTTTTTGGCCAAATCACATTTTAGTTAAAGAGTACACGGCCAAAAAGAAAACTCGAGATTCTGTTAGGCATTCTATCCCCGCCACTTCAGCTTCTCCCGGACCATCAGCATCTGCTGGTGGCTCAAAAAACTAATTTCGTCCCTTTGTCTGGCCTATCAGAATGTAAGAAGACTTAAAAAAGCTTCCTGGACTATATGTAGATAGTTTAGTATTTGATTTTAATATCTTAGCTTTTACAGAGACTTGGTTAAAATCTGATATTAGCGATGCATCTGTTCTTTCTTTAAAATTTTGAATTTTTAGGCGTCATCGGACCAATCGCGTAGGTGGAGGAGTTTTGATAGCAGTTGACTCTACCTTACCCTCTGACATTATTCATTTTCCTGAATTTCAGGAAATCAAGTTTGTTGGAGTTAAGGTTGGACTCAAGTCCTTTTCCGCCTACGTAACATGTCCCTACATTTCGCCACACTGCGTCATAGCATTGTATAACAAACATCTTGAGTCACTTCAATATGTTTCTTCTTTCCTATGAGATAGTGACATATTAATTTCTCTTGGTGATTTTAATTTGCCTGAAATTCAATGGTCACCTTCGGATGAATCTGCTTTGTTGCTTCCGTCTACGTCACATTTATTTATTGATGGCCTTTTTGAATTATCCTTAGCCCAGATAAACTCTGTCCGTAATAAGAATGAAAGATCTTTGGATCTGATATTTGTGATAGATTCCAACTGCGCCGTTTCTAGAACTGACCCTCTAGTCCTCACTGAAGATAAATTTCAACACACTTTAGAATTGACTATTGATCTACCTTTTCGAGCACCAATTGTTGGTGTTAGTACAAAGCCTAGATCACGTAACTTTCATATCTTAAATTGAATGAGCTTATTCTTTTAACAGATTGGGCTCCTCTTTACAATTATTTAGACATGGATCTAGCTATCTCTATTTTTTATAATACTCTTGATTCGCTTCTTGGGGTTTGTGTCCCACGCAGGATGCCAGTGTTGTCTCATCGACCCCCCTGATTTTCTCGTGAGTTATCTAACGTAAGGCACGTGAAGTCGAGATATTATAAAAAGTACAAGAAATCATGTCGTCCCTCTGATTTCGCTCGTTATATAGTCGCTCGCTCGGATTTTATGAGGCCTAACACTCAATGCTATAAGAATTACCTTCAACGTTGCAAATTTGAGTTCTCACAAAATCCGAAATTGTTCTATATTTTTGTTAATTGTAAACCTAAGACGTCCGTCCTTCCATCTCTCATTTCTTTTGAAAATAATACAGTGGACACTGATCAAGCAATTGCTGATTTGTTTGCTGATTTTTTCAAAACAACTTATTCCTCCACGGAATATCGAGCGAATCTTTCGTATCCTTACCAGTTGAAAAAATCTAATTGTATCTATAATTCTTCGATTGATGAAAGTTCACTACTTAGCGTGCTTAATTTAGTAAAACTGGCCCCGATGGCTTTATGTAAGCCAATTTTAAAACTTTTTGTATTGTCCGTTAAGTCTTCAACTTTTCCATCTATTTGGAAATAATCCTACATCATTCCTCTTCACAAGAATGGTAGAAAATCCTATGCAATGAATTATAGGGGTATCTCTAAATTGTGCGCTATTCCTAAAGCGTTTGAAAAGATAATTACTTCTCACCTGCAACATTTTTGTAGCTCTATTATCTCACCAACTCAGCATGGGCTTGTGAAACATAGATCTACAACCACTATTAGAATTTACATCTTTGATGATTTATGAATGCAAGGCAAACTGATGTCATTTAAACTGATATGAATAAGGCTTTTGATTCTGTTAATTAATATTTGTGGCCGAACAATTTGTCGCTGTCTTTAGATTTATTTATTAGATCTGTGCTGTTCTCTAGTTGACTTAGAACTAACTTGACTCTGCTCGCAGGCAGCTGTACAATATTGGGAGAGCTCAAGAGAGCGTCTCTTCTCATCTTCGCCTGTGAGGCAGAGCAAGATGGTTATAACAAATAAGAGAGTGAGAACTTATAACGGTCTTTGGACAGTGCTTATAATCTTATTGGTACTCTACTTGCACATTGGGCCTACTATAACTCGGCCGTCGTGACCTTAGATTGTCCCCAATCTCTGCTTTGCCTAGTAACTTAAATTAATCATATATTGTAGGATGAACAAATGTTTACAATTGAATAATTCTCTCATGACTAGTAGTGTACAATATTTACAATTACTTAACAATTTTAACTCATTTTTTTATCCAATGTCATATTCTGAGCACTCCAGATAGGGATTACGCGATAGTTGAAAACCATCTATATCTTTAAGTAAAAACCTATCATTTTTCAAAATTTTGTCTATCCTATACGGTCCTTTATTTTTCGGTACTAACTTTCTCGAAACTCCTGCAGTGCTATCAAAATTTTTTACCATAACATAATCGCCTTCTCTATATTCCGGTATGGCTTTCTTTTTTTCGTTATAGTATCTTTCATTTTTAGTTTGGTCTAACCGTTGATTTAACTCTGCCTGTTTTCTAATATTTTCCAAATCTCTATCACTAACTATGTCTAACTTTGTTAACTCATCTAATTTTTCCTTTAAATCATCACTAACCTCTCCCTTTTGTGCTAATCCAAAAAGCATTTCACTTGGTAATTTTTTGATGCTACGGTGCTGTGTATTATTTAACGTGAATTCTACTTTCTCTATTACTACATCCCAATACAATCCGTTTTCAGGTTCAGTAAGCTTTGCAATCATGGGTCCTAAACTTCTATTAATTCTCTCCACTTGTCCATTGGCTTGAGGTGACCCCGTGGCTATTTTTATGTGCTTTGTATGGGTTTGTTTCATAAAATCTTCAAATTCCGCCGATGTAAAACAACTGCCTCGATCCGAAATTACACATTTCGGTCTACTATATGATCGAAAATAGTCTCCTAACGCTTTAATCACTTCCTTGGTATTTGTCGTTTTTGTAGTATATAACCTAACAAATTTCGTAAACGCATCAACTACAACTTTGATCTTCCTGTGTCTACAGGTCCATAATGATCAATGTGAATTGTATCAAACGGTTTATTTCCTTTCGGTATGCTATGTAACAATCCATCTCCTTTGCCTGTTTTCGGTGAGAAAGCTATACATTTCAAACAATTTCTTATATGTTTCAAAGTCTTTTCTTTCATATTTGGAAACCAGTATCCTCTTCCCATTGCCTCCATCATTTTGTCCCTTCCAATATGCCCCAACTCGTCATGATATTTATACAATACATGCTCTTCCATATCTTCCGGTACATAAAATACTATCCTTCCATCATTTGTTTTCCTATAAACTATGCCATTCCGCATTTCAAACAATTTGTGCTCACTTTCTTCTAGCAATTTCTTTATACTTTGAATTTTCCCATCCTTTGATTGACAAATAACTAAATTCCTTTCGAAGCTGTTAGCTTCCACAATCATAATGTTTGTGCATCTGCTTAATGCATCTACATGCTGCATTTGCTTGCCTGCTCTGTGTACTAACTCATAGTCATATTCTTGTAACTCTAATGCCCATCTGGCAATTCTTGGATTAAGATCTATCTTATTTAATGTCAACGTCAACGAGTTACAATCCGTTACTATCTTAAAACGTTTTCCCTGAACATAGATTCTAAATCTGCGCAGCGCATATATTATTGCTAACGTTTCTAGTTCAAAACTGTGGTACTTCGCTTCCGTCGCTGTAGTTCGTTTAGAAAAATAAAAAATGGGATGTAAACGTTTATCTTCTTTTCTTTGTAAAAGAACTGCTCCAAACCCTAGTGCACTAGCGTCACAATGTAACTCAATATCATCCTTATAGTTATAAATAGACAGCACCGGTGCTTCTAATAACTTCTTTTTTAAACTTAGAAAACAACTTAACTCTTTTTCTCCGAACTCAAACTTTTTATCCTTTTTTAACAAATCATATAATGTCTTGGCTTCCAATGAAAAGTTCTTAATGAATCTTCTAAAATATGAGCACAAACCCAAAAAACTTTGAACCGTTTGGGTCTTGTCCGGTATTGGAAAATTTTGTACTGCTTCTAAACCCCTTTCTTCTGCCTGTATACCTTTTTCTGTAATTAGAAAACCTAAATACTTTACACTAGATTGCATAAATTCGCATTTGTCCATTCTAAGTTCTAATTTGTTTCGCACTAATCTTTTGAATACCTCTTCTAATGTTTCCAAATGTTCTTCTATGCTGCTGCTAGCAATCATTATATCATCCATATATAGCATAATCTTGTTTTCTCTTATCATGTCCTCAAAAATACTATTAATAAATCGTTGAAACACATGTGGTGCATTTTTCAATCCCATCGGCATTCTAAGGAATTCGTACTGACCTAATGGTGTAACAAAAGCTGTAAATTTAACAGAATCTTTCTCAACAAACACATGAAAATAACCATTTTTCAAATCATGTTTTGTGAACACTTTCTTTTGCACTATCCGATCCAATAGATCGTCTATTAACGGTAATGGATCTTTTGTCATAATTTTGTTCAACCTTCGAAAATCTATACACAATCGTAAATCTCCCGTTTTTTTCTTAACCAAAACTATTGGTGATGCATATTCTGAACTACTAGGTCGTATGATACCTTCTTTTAAATAATCATCTAATAACTCCTGTAATTTTTCCTTTTCCATATATGACAACCTTCTCGGAGAACAACTAAATGGTTTTGCTTTTTCAAGGCTAATTTTCATTTCACATTTGACTTTCGGTTCTTTCGGTCTCTCAACATTTATATACCTTTCTTCTAACAATTTCACAAACTTGCATCGATTTCTAAAGTCAACATTCGCACCAATGTTGTAAATTTTTTCCTCTTTTGCATTGTCTACCACATTTATATCTAACATTTCTGTCTCAAAATTTTCATCTAACACAATTCTAACATTATCACTTGAGTTTTCTGACTTTTCCATTACTTTCTCTTGCATATTTTCGTTTCGGCTTCCTTTCACTTCTTCCACCTTCACTTTTCCGTCTTTGTTGCAAACTATTTCATCTTCTTCCTTCTTTCTAACGATCTGTTTTTTTGTTTTGTTTTCATAACTTCGTATTACATTGCTTCTCATTGCATTCTTTGAACAATCTTTATCAAATCTGTCACTATTTTCTTTGTTTTTCTCGAACGTGATCATTTTCAAAACGTCTGGACTCATTTTTAAATTACATTTTTTTATAAAATCTCTACCTAATACTAACTCAATACTCATAGATTCATCAGGCACCACCATTACATCAAAATAAACTTTTATTAACTTTTTCAAAACATAACATGATATTTTTCCAAATGTTTTCAATGGACTTTGATTTAATCCAAAATGGTTTTCGAAATTAGGTTCTAACTGCACATCCTTAGGCGTTTTTGATATTTTGATGAACGAAATGGCGCTCCCTGAATCTATGAGGCATTCTGCAAAAACTGATTTGTTAACATAATTACTTAAAAATAGTTTAATATATCTTACATAATCGTTTCCATCTTCCTTCTTATTTTTGTTCTCGTCCTTTCTCTCGGGGCACACGGCTATGAGGTGGTCTATGGCACCACACCCATAACATGATCCACGAGCACGTACCGGCTTTCGGCACTCTTTGGCCCAATGTTTTCTCGAATTGCAGTTGAAACATCTCGAATCTTTGGGTACGTTATTGCCCTGTCCAATGCTCTTCTTGATTGGCAGGCGAATCCCTGCAAATGCTCTCAACATTTGGCTTGGCTTCTCGAAACATTGCATATGCGCTTGTATTCGCATGCTCTCCAACGGAATACCTTCTATGATAAAGTCTAATAATTCGTCATCCTCCATGTTGATGTCCTGGGCCAGAGCGACTTTGTCATCAAAGTACTCTGAGAATCGCTCTGTGTGTCCCCAGCAGCGAGCCTCAAACTTCCGACGCAACTCTGCCTTCGATCGCTTTGTGCCAAATGCGATCACCATTTCTTCCAACAACTGGTCAACAGGCTCCATGATACGCTTCGGGCCTGCATGTAGCCACTGAAGCGCAGCGTCCTTTAACTTTCCAACACAAAGTAAGTGACGTTGACTTTCGCTGAGCACATACAACCCTTGTACTCTGCCAATCTTTAGCCATCTGGTAGCCAGCATGAGGCCAATTGTTTACATTTTGTGCCACTACGCTGGTCACACATTTTTGTTGGTCGATCTCTGCTGCACTGGTCACACCCTTTTGCTGCTGGTCCATCACCAATTCCCGCGCATTCGACTCTGGCATGAGGCAATTTGTCCCGTTGCTTTTCTCACCTCCTTTTGATGCGCTTTCGCTAGTGATTTCGTTCTCACTGCCGCTATTGCTATCTCGCTCTTCCTCCTGGTCGTCATCTCTGAATGACGCCTGCATGTCGTCTAGAAGTTTCTTTGCGTCTTCTATTTCGCTGCGTAATTTTTCCAAGACAATTTCGTTTTGTGAAATTTCTTCACGTTGTTCTTGTAGGATTGGCGGTGTTGCTTGTCTCACTTGGTCTGGTACTAGGGATGACTCCACACTGCCACTAGTACCTGGAATGTCATCTCGATGCGCTACTGGCAGAACTGGGAGACCTCCCCTTATGTCGTCCGGTACCTCCAATAGCCTAGCTATTAATTCGGTTTTGGAACCTTTGGTTTCCATTCCCAACGCTACCAGCCAATTTTTAAGACTTGCTGTAGAAATTTTGTTTAAATCATCCGCCATTTTATTGATTTTGAACCACTTCTGATATTGTGGCCGAACAATTTGTCGCTGTCTTTAGATTTATTTATTAGATTTGTGCTGTTCTCTAGTTGACTTAGAACTAACTTGACTCTGCTCGCAGGCAGCTGTACAATATTGGGAGAGCTCAAGAGAGCGTCTCTTCTCATCTTCGCCTGTGAGGCAGAGCAAGATGGTTATAACAAATAAGAGAGTGAGAACTTATAACGGTCTTTGGACAGTGCTTATAATCTTATTGGTACTCTACTTGCACATTGGGCCTACTATATATTGGCTTTCCAAGCCCTTTACTTTGTTGGATTCGAGAATGTCTGACAAAAAGCACTCAAAAGGTTATTTTCAATTCTTAATATTCTAGGTCCATCCATGTGACTTCGGGAGTGCCTCAGGGCAGTCATCTGGGACCTTTGCTTTTCAATTTATTCACAAACGATCTTCTCTCAGTCATAAATCAGTCTCGTGTTTTTATATATTTGGATGACGTTAAGATTTGTCTTAGCTTTAAGGACATTGCCTCCCCATTTCGGTTGCAATCTGACATTCACCAACTTCCAGTCTTGGTGTGCACTTAACTTGCTAAACCTAAACACTTCAAAATGCAGTGTATTAACTTTCTTTAGAAATACTCCACAGATTGTAAACTATTATCTTAATAACAGTCCTTAAAAACGTCTCGATGAGATAAATGATTTGGTTGTCCTTATGGACCGAAAGTTATCTTTTATGTCTCATATTTCCACTACTGTCGGCAAAGCTATGGGAGTTCTTGTGTTTGTAAAAAGATGGTCAAAGGAATTTGATGACCCATATTTATTCCAAATCTAAAGTACACTTCATTCAATATTGTTCCTCATTCGCAGCAATGTCGTCCCAAATTCCTTCCAGATTCGCAAACACTTACCCGTTGGGTAGACAGTTAGTTTGCATCTGCCCGTTACGTCGTCGTCGGGTTTACTCAAAGCCTAGTCGCACTATTCTACAAACAAAAATACTCGTTCAAATCAAGCCAAGGTGGCACAAATAGTTTCTCAACACCCCTTCCGGTATTAGATTCTGGATCTCAAGTCAATCTTATGTCGGAAGATTTGGTTTCCCGGATTTAGACTTACAAACGAATGAAAAGATATCAGCCTGTTAGGGATAGCATCAATCGCTTTTCGAATTCAGTTTACTTAGTTTTATATCTTCGTATTATTTTTCGGCTCATGTTTACAAATTACAATTTAAATTAATTTAAATTGATGAGTTGTCTAAGCGGCCCAGTCGTTTAGGCAACTGAACAACGAGGACCCGGGTTCGATTCCCAGGCTAGTGCATGGATGTTGTTTTCGTCTAAGCCGAAGGCCTTAGTTGCCAGTGCTTGTAAAATATAGTTAGGTTGATAGTTTACAACTATATCCTATACTTTAATAATAATAATAATAATAATAATTTAATTTAATTTAAATTTTGAAATTGGAGCTGGGATTAAAATTAATAAATTTGATACAAAATTTGGTTCTTTTAAAGAAGATTTCATTTTTTGTTCGAAGAGAAGTGGTTAAGTTGTCGGGTTCCAAGAACAATCGACCACAATTCTGCGCCCGTAATTCCGAGTTTTTTTCTCGTATAAAAAAATTCTGCGCAATTCCGAGCAAGGACATTTTCGTCCCGACGCCAGGTCTCGGTAGTATTCCGGTATACGAAAAAAAACAATTACCGAATACCGCTCAAGATCCAAATCTGTTGATACCACTTTCGCTCGTCCGTTCAACATTTTTTGTGTCCGATTCGTCTATCCGTACGCTACTTTCGTTCCTACATTGCATCCATTTCCTGCACTAAGTCCATATATTGATATTATTTTTTATATACATAATTTTTATATATAACTTATGTATATTATTGCATAACTTTTATATAAACATATCCACAATATTCCATACATAATTATTTATAACCATACACATTCCTAGCATTTTATACGTTCCACATTTACAGTCTACATTCTCTAGCACTGTCCTCTGCGGTCTTAGCTCCGTTCTTTTTCGTTATTATTACCTATGTACAATACAGTCCACTCCAGGTTCCGCATCCATTCCTTATTTTTCATTGGGTAGCCGGCATCTAACCCGACAATGCCCACAGACCCTGCCAAGAGTCTCCCAAAGCCTGATCGTCTCTCCGTGCCGCGCCGGTCCACGTCGTCATCGCCATCAAGTAAATTCCCTCGTATCACTGATACAATCAAACGCTGTCCGTCCGGTTCTAGTAGCGCTCCGACGTGACCTTGCCTATCTCAAACGCCACGCAAACAATCATCCTTGTCCAGCCGAGTGCCATCGTCCACCCTACTGGGCTCCGAGAAATCCGCCAAGGTTCCGCGAATCACTATCTCGTTTGCAACTGGGGGCAGGACCGGGGGGTCCTGACTAGATCCGAGTCCCAAAAACGTTTATACGCATCCAAGATGGCGTTAAGTCATTTCATCGCAGCTTGCGATAGTCTGACCGTGTTCGAGGTGAACACAGTGGCCTCGATCGAGGAGGAAATTTCCACGTTTGCTCTACGGATGCATCTCGATCAGAATAAAGTCCTTTGGGGCAGAGTAGACGCAGAGTATCTGACGTGTACGCGAGCGCTTTCCGTGGATACGTGTGAAGAATATCACTGATCTCTCTAAAATTCAAATTCAAAAATTCAAATTAAAAATTCAAATTAAAAATCAAATTAAAAATTCAAATTAAGAAATTCAAATTAAAAATTCAAATTAAAAATCAAATTAAAATTCCCGACTTAAAATTAAAAATTCAAATTAAAAAATTCAAATTAAAAATTCAAATTAAAAATTCAAATTAAAAATTAAAATTAAAAATTAAAATTAAAAATTCAAATTAAAAAAAAATTCAAATTAAAATTAAAAAAATTCAAATTAAAAATTAAAATTCAAATTAAAAATTCAAATTAAAAATTCAAATTAAAAATTCAAATTAAAAATTCAAATTAAAAATTCAAATTAAAAATTCAAATTAAAAATTCAAATTAAAATTCAAATTAAAAATTCAAATTAAAAATTCAAATTAAAAATTCAAATTAAAAATTCAAATTAAAAATTAAAATTAAAAATTCAAATTAAAAATTCAAATTAAAAATTCAAATTAAAAATTCAAATTAAAAATTCAAATTAAAAATTCAAATTAAAAATTAAAATTAAAAAATTCAAATTAAAAATTCAAATTAAAAATTCAAATTAAAAATTCAAATTAAAAATTCAAATTAAAAATTCAAATTAAAAATTCAAATTAAAAATTCAAATTAAAAATTCAAATTAAAAATTCAAATTAAAAATTCAAATTAAAAATTCAAATTAAAATTAAAAATTAAAAATTCAAATTAAAAATTCAAATTAAAAATTCAAATTAAAAATTCAAATTAAAAATTCAAATTAAAAATTCAAATTAAAAATTCAAATTAAAAATTCAAATTAAAAATTCAAATTAAAAATTCAAATTAAAAAATTCAAAAATTAAAAATTCAAATTAAAAATTCAAATTAAAAATTCAAAAATTAAAAAATTCAAATTAAAAATTCAAAATTAAAAATTCAAATTAAAAATTCAAATTAAAAATTCAAATTAAAAATTCAAAATTAAAAATTCAAATTAAAAATTCAAATTAAAAATTCAAATTAAAAATTCAAATTAAAATTCAAATTAAAAATTCAAATTAAAAATTCAAATTAAAAAATTCAAATTAAAAATTCAAATTAAAAATTCAAATTAAAAAATTCAAATTAAAAATTCAAATTAAAAATTCAAATTAAAAATTCAAATTAAATTAAAATTCAAATTAAAATTCAAATTAAAAATTCAAATTAAAAATTCAAATTAAAAATTCAAATTAAAAATTCAAATTAAAAATTCAAATTAAAAATTCAAATTAAAAATTCAAATTAAAAATTCAAATTAAAAATTCAAATTAAAAATTCAAATTAAAAATTCAAATTAAAAATTCAAATTAAAAATTCAAATTAAAATTCAAATTAAAAATTCAAATTAAAAATTCAAATTAAAAATTCAAATTAAAAATTCAAATTAAAAATTCAAATTAAAAATTCAAATTAAAAATTCAAATTAAAAATTCAAATTAAAAATTCAAATTAAAAATTAAAATTAAAAATTCAAATTAAAAATTCAAATTAAAAATTAAAAATTCAAATTAAAAATTCAAATTAAAAAATTCAAATTAAAACAAATTAAAAAATTAAAAATTAAAAATTAAAATTAAAAAATTCAAATTAAAAATTCAAATTAAAAATTCAAATTAAAAATTCAAATTAAAAAAAATAAAAATTAAAAATTCAAATTAAAAATTCAAATTAAAAATTCAAAATTAAAAAATTAAAATTAAAAATTCAAATTAAAAATTCAAATTAAAAATTCAAATTAAAAATTCAAATTAAAAAAAATTCAAATTAAAAATTCAAATTAAAAATTCAAATTAAAAAATTCAAATTAAAAATTCAAATTAAAATTCAAATTAAAAATTCAAATTAAAAATTCAAATTAAAAAATTCAAATTAAAAATTCAAATTAAAAAATTCAAATTAAAAATTCAAATTAAAAATTCAAATTAAAAATTCAAATTAAAAATTCAAATTAAAAATTCAAATTAAAAATTCAAATTAAAATTAAAAATTCAAATTAAAATTCAAATTAAAAATTCAAATTAAAATTAAAATTCAAAAAATTAAAAATTCAAATTAAAAATTCAAATTAAAATTCAAATTAAAAATTCAAATTAAAATTCAAATTAAAAATTCAAATTAAAAATTCAAATTAAAAATTCAAATTAAAAATTCAAATTAAAAATTCAAATTAAAAATTCAAATTAAAAATTCAAATTAAAAATTCAAATTAAAAATTCAAATTAAAAATTCAAATTAAAAATTCAAATTAAAAATTCAAATTAAAAATTCAAATTAAAAATTCAAATTAAAATTCAAATTAAAAATTCAAATTAAAAATTCAAATTAAAAATTAAATTAAAAATTCAAATTAAAAATTCAAATTAAAAAATTAAAAATTAAAAAATTCAAATTAAAAATTCAAATTAAAAATTCAAATTAAAAATTCAAATTAAAAATTCAAATTAAAAATTCAAAATTAAAAATTCAAAATTAAAAATTCAAATTAAAAAATTCAAAATTAAAAATTCAAATTAAAAATTCAAATTAAAAATTCAAATTAAAAATTCAAATTAAAAATTCAAATTAAAAATTCAAATTAAAAATTCAAATTAAAAATTCAAATTAAAAATTCAAATTAAAAATTCAAATTAAAATTAAAAATTCAAATTAAAAAAAAATTCAAATTAAAAAATTCAAATTAAAAATTCAAATTAAAAATTCAAATTAAAAATTCAAATTAAAAATTCAAATTAAAAATTCAAATTAAAAATTCAAATTAAAAATTCAAATTAAAAATTCAAATTAAAAATTCAAATTAAAAATTCAAATTAAAAAAATTCAAATTAAAAATTCAAATTAAAAATTCAAATTAAAAATTCAAATTAAAAATTCAAATTAAAAATTCAAATTAAAAATTCAAATTAAAAATTCAAATTAAAAATTCAAATTAAAAATTCAAATTAAAAATTCAAATTAAAAATTCAAATTAAAAATTCAAATTAAAAATTCAAATTAAAAATTCAAATTAAAAATTCAAATTAAAAATTCAAATTAAAAATTCAAATTAAAAATTCAAATTAAAAATTCAAATTAAAAATTCAAATTAAAAAAATTAAAAATTCAAATTAAAAATTCAAATTAAAAATTCAAATTAAAAATTCAAATCAAAATTAAAAATTCAAATTAAAAATTCAAATTAAAAATTCAAATTAAAAATTCAAATTAAAAATTCAAATTAAAAATTCAAATTAAAAATTCAAATTAAAAATTCAAATTAAAAATTCAAATTAAAAATTCAAATTAAAAATTCAAATTAAAAAATTCAAATTAAAAAAATTCAAATTAAAAATTCAAATTAAAAATTCAAATTAAAAATTCAAATTAAAAATTCAAATTAAAAATTCAAATTAAAAAATTCAAATTAAAAATTCAAAAAAATTAAAATTAAAAATTCAAATTAAAAATTCAAAATTAAAAAATTCAAATTAAAAATTCAAATTAAAAATTCAAATTAAAAATTCAAATTAAAAATTCAAATTTAAAATTCAAATTAAAAATTCAAATTAAAAATTCAAATTAAAAAATTCAAAATTAAAATTCAAATTAAAAATTCAAATTAAAAAATTCAAATTAAAAATTCAAATTAAAAATTCAAATTAAAAAATTCAAATTAAAAATTCAAATTAAAATTAAAAATTAAAAAAAATTCAAATTAAAAATTCAAATTAAAAATTCAAATTAAAAATTCAAATTAAAAATTCAAATTAAAAATTCAAATTAAAAATTCAAATTAAAAATTCAAATTAAAAATTCAAATTAAAAATTCAAAAAATTAAAAAAATTCAAATTAAAAATTCAAATTAAAAATTCAAATTAAAAATTCAAATTAAAAATTCAAATTAAAATTCAAATTAAAAATTCAAATTAAAAATTCAAATTAAAAAAATTCAAATTAAAAATTCAAATTAAAAATTCAAATTAAAAATTCAAATTAAAAATTCAAATTAAAAATTCAAATTAAAATTCAAATTAAAAATTCAAATTAAAAATTCAAATTAAAAATTCAAATTAAAAATTCAAATTAAAAATTCAAATTAAAAATTCAAATTAAAAATTCAAATTAAAAATTCAAATTAAAAATTCAAATTAAAAATTCAAATTAAAAATTCAAATTAAAAATTCAAATTAAAAATTCAAATTAAAAATTCAAATTAAAAATTCAAATTAAAAATTCAAATTAAAAAAATTAAAAATTCAAAAAAATTCAAATTAAAAATTCAAATTAAAAATTCAAATTAAAAATTCAAATTAAAAATTCAAATTAAAAATTCAAATTAAAAATTCAAATTAAAAATTCAAATTAAAAATTCAAATTAAAAATTCAAATTAAAAATTCAAATTAAAAAATTCAAATTAAAAATTCAAATTAAAAATTCAAATTAAAAATTCAAATTCAAAAAATTCAAATTAAAAATTCAAATTAAAAATTCAAATTAAAATTCAAATTAAAATTCAAATTAAAAATTCAAATTAAAAATTCAAATTAAAATTCAAATTAAAAATTCAAATTAAAAATTCAAATTAAAAATTCAAATTAAAAATTCAAATTAAAATTCAAATTAAAAATTCAAATTAAAAATTCAAATTAAAAATTCAAATTAAAAATTCAAATTAAAAATTCAAATTAAAAATTCAAATTAAAAATTCAAATTAAAAATTCAAATTAAAAATTCAAATTAAAAATTCAAATTAAAAATTCAAATTAAAAATTCAAATTAAAAATTCAAATTAAAAAATTCAAATTAAAATTCAAATTAAAAATTCAAATTAAAAATTCAAATTAAAAATTCAAATTAAAAATTCAAATTAAAATTCAAATTAAAAATTCAAAATTAAAAATTCAAATTAAAAATTCAAATTAAAAATTCAAATTAAAAATTCAAATTAAAAATTCAAATTAAAAATTCAAATTAAAAATTCAAATTAAAAATTCAAATTAAAAAAATTAAAATTAAAAATTCAAAAAATTCAAAAATTCAAATTAAAAATTCAAAAATTAAAAAATTCAAATTAAAAATTCAAATTAAAAATTCAAATTAAAAATTCAAATTAAAATTAAAAAATTCAAATTAAAAATTCAAATTAAAAATTCAAATTAAAAATTCAAAAAATTAAAAAAATTCAAATTAAAATTCAAATAAAATTCAAATTAAAAATTCAAATTAAAAATTCAAATTAAAAATTCAAATTAAAAATTCAAATTAAAAATTCAAATTAAAAATTCAAATTAAAAATTCAAATTAAAAAAATTCAAATTAAAAATTCAAATTAAAAATTCAAATTAAAAATTCAAATTAAAAATTCAAATTAAAAATTCAAATTAAAAATTCAAATTAAAAATTCAAATTAAAAATTCAAATTAAAAATTCAAATTAAAAATTCAAATTAAAAAATTCAAATTAAAAATTCAAATTAAAAATTCAAATTAAAAATTCAAATTAAAAATTCAAATTAAAAATTCAAATTAAAAATTCAAATTAAAAATTCAAATTAAAAATTCAAATTAAAAATTCAAAATTCAAATTAAAAATTCAAATTAAAAATTCAAATTAAAAATTCAAATTAAAAAATTAAAAAAATTAAAAATTCAAATTAAAAATTCAAATTAAAAATTCAAATTAAAAATTCAAATTAAAAATTCAAATTAAAATTAAAAATTCAAATTAAAAATTCAAATTAAAAATTCAAATTAAAAATTCAAATTAAAAATTCAAATAAAAATTCAAATTAAAAATTCAAATTAAAAATTCAAATTAAAAATTCAAATTAAAAATTCAAATTAAAAATTCAAATTAAAAATTCAAATTAAAAATTCAAATTAAAAATTCAAATTAAAAAAATTCAAAATTTAAAAATTCAAAAAATTCAAATTAAAAATTCAAATTAAAAATTCAAATTAAAAATTCAAATTAAAAATTCAAAAAATTAAAAAAATCAAATTAAAAATTAAAAATTCAAAAAAAATTCAAATTAAAAAATTCAAATTAAAAATTCAAATTAAAAATTCAAATTAAAAATTCAAATTAAAAAATTCAAATTAAAAATTCAAATTAAAAATTCAAATTAAAAATTCAAAATTAAAAATTCAAATTAAAAATTCAAATTAAAAATTCAAATTAAAAATTCAAATTAAAAATTCAAATTAAAAATTCAAATTAAAAATTCAAATTAAAAATTCAAATTAAAAATTCAAATTAAAAATTCAAATTAAAAATTCAAATTAAAAATTCAAATTAAAAAATTCAAATTAAAAATTCAAATTAAAAATTCAAATTAAAAAAATTAAAATTCAAATCAAAAATTAAAATTCAAATTAAAATTCCAAATTAAAAATTCAAATTAAAAATCAAATTAAAAAAATTAAAAATTCAAATTAAAAATTCAAATTAAAAATTCAAATTAAAAATTCAAATTAAAAATTCAAATTAAAAAATTAAAAATTCAAATTAAAAATTCAAATTAAAAATTCAAATTAAAAATTCAAATTAAAATTCAAATTAAAAATTCAAATTAAAAATTCAAATTAAAAATTCAAATTAAAAATTCAAATTAAAAAATTCAAATTAAAAATTCAAATTAAAAATTTAAAAATTCAAATTAAAAATTCAAATTAAAAATTCAAATTAAAATTCAAATTAAAAATTCAAATTAAAAATTCAAATTAAAAATTCAAATTAAAAATTCAAATTAAAAATTCAAATTAAAAATTCAAATTAAAAAATTCAAATTAAAATTCAAATTA
>JAECWJ010000194.1:0-15411 GCA_018150375.1 Drosophila sturtevanti | reverse complement strand
TGTAATAAGAACAATTTAATAGACCTAAGTAATGATACGTGCATTACACCTCTACTCAGCAACCGAAAACCAAATTGCCGAACAATAAATAACCAGCATGTACCAGACCACGAGGAATTGCTGCCCGGCACGATACTGCTGAACAACTTCAACGGTTCCATCTACATTGACGGAGAGGAAACTTCACTGGAAGGAACTTTCTTGATCCAAGCCTCCAACACAACAGTAAGAGTAGCAAACGAAGTGTATGAGACAAAAGTGCTATCATATGCTGAAGCCATACCACCCCTTTTACAATTAAAAGCACAAAGAAGTAAAGTGGAGGAGGTACTCTCTCTACAGATGCTGAAGAAGATAAACATAAACAACACCAAAGAAATTGAAACAATCAGAGAAGATAATTCAACAGTAACAACATTGAACGTTACGACCTCCGGAACACTGGCAATGCTCATAGTTGCAATAATCATCTGGAAAGCAAATCAAACACTATGCTGCATAAAGAAGCAGACGTCCACAGAACCAGAAGTACCCAAACCCAATACAGAGATACCTACGATATCCCAACAAGGCTTCTACATCGCTACCTAGGACGGCAGCGTCTTAAAGGGGGAGGAGTTAACGCATAAGGTTCTACGACATTAAGAACTTGCGCACTAAGCTGTTGCGCAAGGGGTTCAACGACAGGTTGGCCTTATAGCTCAAATTACGTCCACTGCACAACAGAAGACACAACAACAACTTCTATACCCCAACCACAGCAACTTCCGCCACGTGCGCTGTGTCAGCACTTCTTACGCAACGGCCAGACTGTGGGAATGGCCAAAAACACCCAACAACAAAATGCAAGTTTAACCAAATGCAGCGACAGCGGTAACAACGGCAACAACAGCGGTAGCGGCAGCGCAGCGGTACAACGGCAATAACAGCGGTAGCGAAACAGCGGTAGCAAATAAGAATAAAATAATAAAGTTTGTCAATTGTAAAATTCAGTTTAAAAGAAATCAATAAACAAGCCAGTCGGCTTAAAAACTTTCGTAAATAAAAAGCTAATTTATATGCGTACACAAACAACATACATGGAAACATAGACTTTTAAGTTTGGTAGCGCAATAGGTAGAGATCGATTCTAGAAAAGTCGTGAGCGGATCGATCGATTCTAGAAATCTGGCACACAATAAGTCGAAAAATAAATTTTGGAATTCGTTTGATATTTTTTTGAATTTTGGTAATAAACATCCCAATGAAATTTATACAGATTTCTATATATTTTTGTTATCGATATTCACGGAATTTTGAGAATGCAAACTTGCGATATTTTTCTGCCCATACCAAGAAATATTTTCGCGCTTTTTGATCAAGTTTTGTTTGGCTGTGCAAAAAGTCCAGATTTTCGATTTAAGAATAAGTTATTGTTTACATTGAATGTTACTGGTAAGTATTTAATTAAAAATATGTTTTTGTGACCTGTCTTTATATGTGTTAGTTATAAATCGTTGTATAATAGTGCATGTCAAATTGGATGTTATTTTAATTAAACTTGAGATTTCGTGGAGTAGAACCGCCTTAAAATTTAATATGTTTATTAGAATGATCTATTGTGAATCGTCCAGTGTCAAAATTAGCTGCGACCACTTGCTCCCTTATTGTATAATTCAATTTTTAGGAGCAATGTCAGTTACGAAGAATGCACTTTTTTCTGTGTGGCACAGCGAAACACTGCCGAAGCAAAGAGTTAAAGCTATGGAAAATTACGTTTTTTCTGATTTTGTTGCCAGAAATAAGTGTAGCAAAGAGCAACTTGATGCAATACATACAATATTGTACAAATTTTCGAGCAAAGTAGGAGAAAAATGGAAGAAATGTTGCAGAAATCACCAACGTTTTAAGTGTCAAAACGCAATGTGGTTAAAGCAAAATATTGTACTTCTTGATCAAGAAACCAGTATCATTGGACGTCCTGCTAAAGCATTTAAGGACTGCACACCCAATCGACAAGCTGAAAGGGTTTCTGACATTGTAACGGAAAATCAATGCGAGGAATTGTTGGTAGCCACTCGCGTCAGTTTGTATAATGCTGGCAAACGCACTGCTTCCCAGGTGTTATCAAAAATACATTCAGAGTCCCCTAGAAAATTGATTGAGAGCATGAATGCTGAAGTGGAAAAGCCGACTAATTTTACCCCAGAAGAAGCATTGTCACTTTTTGTGGATGGCGACTTGACCAAGAATTCGTACAAACTAATTCAGAATTCAGTTAAAGAGCACGGGTACAAAATTTTACCGTGCTATGATGTGCTGCAAAAAGCAAAAAAAAGCTGTTATCCTAAAGATATCAAAATTTCAGAGACTTCTGCTGAAGTCCTATTGCAGAGCTTGGTTGACCATACAGTCGCTCGAATTATCCAAGGACATGGAGCAGCATTTAAAGGAGTGGAAAATGATGGGAATTCTTCGACATTGAAAGCTGTGTACAAATGGGGCTGTGACGGCAGCAGTGGTCATTCAACTTATCGCCAGCGCTTTTCTGATAACGAAGTGGGAATGATTGACGGACATATCTTCTCCATTTGCATTGTTCCATTGAAAATATTAGATGTAAATAATGGTATAGTATGGGAAAATGAACGTCCTTCTTCAACTCGGTTTTGCAGACCAATTAAAATAATTTTTGAGAAGGAAACTGCCGACTTAGTGAAAACAGAAATTGAAAATATAAATACGCAATCGACAAAATTTAACACTTTTGAAGTCAATCACGAATTTCATTTGACAATGATCGATGGAAAAGTGTTTAGTTCGATTGCGGAATCTTGCTCCCAGGTTTGTGGAATTTGTGGTGCTAGTCCAGCAAGCTTTAATAATTTAAAGGTTATTCAAGCAAAGCCCACTAAGGAGGACTTATATAAGTATGGGCTGTCTACTCTGCATGTATGGATTCGTTGTTTCGAGTGCATCATCCACATATCTTATCGAATTCCAATAAAGAAATGGCAGGTTCGAGGAGCCGATAAAAAAATTGTTGCAGAAAGAAAAGAAATACAAAATGAACTCCGAAAACAAATGGGACTTTTAGTTGACATTCCCAAGGTAGGTTCTGGAAACACTAACAATGGCAATACAGCCAGAAGATTATTTCAGGATCCATATTTAGCTTCTACGATAACGGGTGTAAATTTTGAAATAATAAAAAGACTGAGCAATATTCTACGTACCATGGCATGTGGTTACAAAGTTGAAGCTTTTCGCCAATATACCTAGAAAACAGCAACATTATTTGTAGAGGAGTACCCGTGGTTCTATATGCCTTCGTCGATTCATAAAATCCTTATTCACGGTGCGGACATTATAAAAAATGTCTCTTTACCAATCGGCATGATGTCTGAGGAAGCGCTCGAGGCGCGAAAAAAGGACATGCGCAAATATCGATTGAATCATACTCGAAAAAACTCGCGTATGAACACAATGGAAGATTTAATACATGCACTAATGCTAACTTCAGACCCTGTTATTTCTTCGATATCAAAAAGTACCTCTCTATACAGCAAGAAGTATATACAATTAGATGAGGAAGTTATGGTTCTTTTGGAAGATATACCCGATTTAAGTAACACAGATGTTAATTAATTTTTCTTGTATAACCTTTTTTATACCCTTGCAGAGGGTATATTAATTTTGGTCAGAAGTTTGCAACGCACAGAAGGAAGCATCTCCGACTATATAAAGTATATATATTCTTGATCAGCATGAATAGCCGAGTCGATATGACCATGTCCGTCTGTCCGTCTGTCTGGATCAACAGCTTCTCCTCCGAGACCATAAGAGCTACAGAGCTGAAATTTTCACCATAGGCTCCTTTTTGCTGCAGGCATTGTATATCTCGGAATCATCCCGATCGGACTACTATATCATGTAGCTCCCATAGGAACGATCGGTCAGGAATAAGGTTTATCCTCAATAACTCTGTTGTTTTTTAACCAAATGCCACTAAATTTGATATTTATGAGTTTAATATGCTTCTTGACACTTCAACCAAGTTTGATCTGAATCGGACAACTATATCATATAGCTCCCATAGGAACGATAGGTCAGGAATAAGGTTTATCCTCAATAACTCTGTTGTTTTTTAACCGAATGCCACGAAATTTGATATTTATGAGTTTAATATGCTTCTTGATACTTCAACCAAGTCTGATCAGAATCGGTTGTCATATAGCTGCTATAGGAACAATCGGTACAAAAAAAAATTGTGTATGAAAATTTTTTTTCCTCAAGCTTAAAATTTTGAATTTGTAAATTTGGTATGTTTAATTTACAATAATGCTTCTGGTGAATTATATAGAGAAAATCTGCAAGGGTTTACGAACTTCGGCACGGCCGAAGTTAGTCCATCTTTCTAGTTTTTATTTTTAAATGTTTAAACATATGAATAATAAGTAATGAGTACACCATTTTGTTTGAAAATCATTAAATAATATAACAACAAAACAAAAATTAAAAAAAAATATATTTTTTTTTTAATTTTAAAAAAAAAATTCTTAATTTTAAAATAAAAATAAATTTTTTTGTTTTAAAAATGTTGGATAATTTATACAAATTTAACAAATAGTTTTTAAGAAAACTACTCTTTCGGTTCTAAAGTTATTAATTATTGTGTGCCAGATTGGTAAAACCGTCCACTGTGCGTTGGCAAACTTGAATTTTTTCTTGCTGATTCTTTTTTTGGTTCAAATTTTTTTAAAATTTTATATTTCCAATTTTTAAAATATCTTGAATCCGATATGACGGATAATATAATCAATTAATCTGCAAGGGTATACAAACTTCGGCACGGCCGAAGTTAGCTTCTTTGATATTTTTTAATTTGTTTGAGTGGCTTAAGAGGGTCTGCCTAATTTGGAAGGGATAAAAGGATAGATTGTTGGGGTTAGCTATAGCTTGATTAGACGAAAGTGAGGCAGTACAGATGGCAGTGGAAGGGCTTTGGCTAAGTTGGTTGCGATGAAGATTGCTATAATTTCAGCGGAAAAAACATTACTATGATTAAGTAAAAGATATTGTGTCGTAGAGTGGGTGTTAACAATACTGAAGGATGTGTAGTTGTCATTTTTGGATCCGTCAGTGTAAATAAAGTTATAATTGGCGTATTTCAGGTGTTTGGGTTTCTTTAAATAATTTACGGTATATTTCGGGAGTTGTGGAAGATTTGGGTAGAGCATGGAGTGAGTAGTCTATGTACTGGTCGATATTTGCCATTGGTACATTCCATAGTCGATTTTGGACATTTAGAACAGAGAGAGGGTTGCAACGATAATTGCTATTGGATAGGCATTTAATAATGTTTAGCTTTTTTGAGAGAGGAAATGGTCGGACAATTTGTATTTGTTGTTGAAGACTATTCCGAGAATCTTTAGGGATTGAACATTGGAGAAGTTAGCAAGGGATGTGTGTAGAGAAGCTTTACACCTTTTTGTTGCAAAAATGTATGTATATTTTTGCATTTGGGTATGTTAAGTTTGGCTCCAGAGTAGTCGCACCATTTGAGTATGTCGTTGAAAAGAGGGTCTAGGGAAAAGTCGTCCGCATAGGTATAGAAGTCAACTTTTTTGTGACCAATAATTGTTCTATTTAGTTATATGCGATAAGAAAAAGGATAACTGAGAGGGGAAAGCCTTGAGGTAAGCCATTGTGTTGAGGGCGGACGGAGGGCATGAAGTTGTAAACGTACTTTATAATTTTGGGACCTATTTTCCAAAGTTTTAGTTCGTCTATGACGGAGTGTATGCCAATTTTATCAAAAGCTTTTTTAAAATCGAGACTATTGATAAATGGTTTTTGGTGGAAAGGGCGGAAGATATCATATAGTCTATCGATAGTAGAGAGTCTGATATAGATTTTAATTTCCTAAAGCCGCTTTGTCGGCTATTGATAGGCTTGTTAACTAAGGCAAACCACCATAGTCGATTTGCAATAATCTTGTCAAGGGTTTTGGCAAAGCAGGAGTTAACAGAGATTGGTCTGTAGGAATTAAGGTTGGTTTTGTTAGTGTTGGGCTTGTAAATAATGATAATTTTACTTAGTTTGTAATTTTGAGGAATGTGATTATTGAAGATATTGTTGAAATGTTGTGTTACTCTGTCTTTGACTGTAGAGTGTAAGTTTTTCAGTATAGGGTATGATATTCTATCTTGTCCGGGGGTTTTGCCAGAAAGTTTAGATAAGGCCATGGAGAGTTCGATTGATGAGATGGGCAATTCAATTTGGAGGGCGGTGGAGGAGGGAGAGTATGAATGAGTAGATACGGATGTAAATTGTTTGTTGTTGGAAAAAGTTGAGAAGTTAGAATTTTCTGATTCGGAAGGCCAGAAGCAGCAAAACTCTTCAGATGTTAATTGGCTATTTGTGATTGTTGTAGTGGGAGAAGCGAATTTTTGGATACAGTTGATTGGGAGACGTTGTTTGAGGCCACAGAATTTACGTATCGTTCACCAAATTTTGGAAGAAGGGGTATTAGGAGAAATCTCAGCGGTAAATGATTCAATCGATTTTCTTTTAGATTGTTTTAGTTCTCTGTTGAAGAGGGCATTTCCTTTCTTGTAGTTGACAATGTTGTCGAAGCATATATTGTTTATAAGGCGTAACCAAAGGATTTTTTGAAGTGAAAACTTCTTTAGAATCGTTGGGAGTGATTTGAGACTCGATGAAACGAAAAAGCGACACTAAAAAGAGACATACATACATATAGATCTTATAGCCTGCGAGAGAATGAGATAGAACAGAGTTATATAGCGTTCCTTATTTGTGTTTGCTCAATTCTTTTCGGTAGCCGAAGTGTTTCGGCGACGATATTGGATAATTCGGGCACCGTCGGCTGGTCTTTGCTTGTCGACGCCGGCAGAATTTAATTTAAACGCATGCGTACACACATATGATGTATATGTATGTATGTACATTTTCGGCCGGCAAGTGTGCATGCATATACATATGTATACATAAGTACGCTTTTGTATACATATGTATATATATATATTTCATGGCCGAAGAGGAACAGTATCTACAATTGAGTTGCAAGCTGAATTTCAAAGGCTACATCTCAATCGACTTGAAACAATTGGAACGTTATTAAGTGATTTTATAACAGCTAGGGAAGGGTTGTCATTATTTACATTTAATTGCCAAAGTTTGCGCGCTCATGTACACGATCTGCAGTTAGACAAAGTAGCAACATCGTCAAATTTTCTAATTCTTTCCGAGACTTGGTTGGATAATGAAACCATTTTTGACATTCCCAATTTTGATATTGTAGTTCAATTTAAAAGACCACAAACGAGAGCAGGCGGTGTTGCAATATACCACAATCAAAATGACGGTGCTCGTATTGTAACTCCACAGATAGATATGAATGCAAAGCAACTAGAATCACTGTCTGTTCAGCTCTCTAAAGTGGGAGAAATATGTGCATGCGAAACCAGATTGAGCAATGGAAAAACAGTTTTAATTGTGGCAATTTATATTTCACCGAATCAATCAATAAATAGCATCACGGAATTCATTCATGAAAATTTAATAAAGTATACACCAGAAGTATCGCGGATACTTAGAAAAGATTACGATAAAGTTCCAATGATTTTAAGTGGCGATTTTAACGTAAATTTTGCATTGGACACAGCGGTTCCTTTAATTGACTTTCTCAATACAACATTCAGTTTAAAAATGTGTAACAATCGCACTGAATCAACAACACGATCAAAAACAACAATTGACGCGGTATTTCAAAGATATGTTGACAACATCGAAACCAAAGCATTTGTATCATATTTTAGCTATCATAAGCCACTCGTATCATTTGTTGAAATTGAAAACATTGAGGATGAATAATAATAAAATGAAGAAAATAAAATATGACCTTTATAGCAATATTATAATGAACCTATAATTATCCCGCTCCTAATGCTGCTTTCGTCTCATTCTCTCTGTTTGTTTTACGGAAGGTTTCACTTCTATCGTGTCTAACCGTTAGACGCACTTTTTTTGTTTTTATGTTTAAAATTAGATTTAGTAACATGTATCTTCATAATGAAATAAAAATTTTTTGTTTAAGTTAAATACTTTTGAAGTTATTAATGATTAAAGTTGAATCATATGGGTGTCCGAATAAATGTTTTGCTGACTGTATGTATGTATGTACATGTACATATGTAGATACATACATACATATGTAGATATGCTTTAATAAATACTTTCGCGGAAAAGTTAGTAATTTCTTTATAGGATATTTCTATTCTTGTTTTGTGAAAAAAGTGAGTGATATTGA
Organism: Drosophila sturtevanti; assembly: GCA_018150375.1. Taxonomy (NCBI): domain Eukaryota; kingdom Metazoa; phylum Arthropoda; class Insecta; order Diptera; family Drosophilidae; genus Drosophila; species Drosophila sturtevanti. The sequence continues at coordinate 7,097 of JAECWJ010000194.1, read as the reverse complement.
CTTTGGTTAAAATAATTCAGAGGTTTTTCAAAAATAGTTATTGCATTTTGACTGTCTTCTTGAGCACTGAGCTCTGGTGCTACTTATTTCATCTCCTAAAAAGTTTTCGTCAAGTTTTACTCGTGAAAGGGCATCAGCCACATGAATTTCTTTTCCTGGCAAGTATGTATCTGATTTTGTAATCATATTCGTTTAATCTGATTTTCCATGTTGTTTCATGTTGTTGTTTGATATTGTCCAACCAATCAAGGGGTTTGTGATCACTTAGTATCTCAATGCGTCTACCGACGTCAACCGTCTACGGTATGGTCTAAAATATTTCGTTGTCCATATGGTAGCTAATAGTTCTTTCTTCTTCTTTCTGTTCGTGAAGAGTTATGCTAGATTGGTTTATGGTCCTGTGAGAGGACAGCGCCTACAGCTACGTTGCTAGCGTCTGTAGTTAGGCAAAAAGGTTTTTTTTCTTTTTTAAGGGCGGATAGTTTGGACTTCCACCAAGGAACAGTGCGATTATTGGATACTAAGACTGGCGCTTCCGCGTACCATTTTGATAAGGTTAGCTGCCTCTTTGTTTAAGTTTTGACTAGGGGGCAGAGAGAGTGGATAGAAAGACTTGGGTCCATGTATTTGGGGCAATCTGCGAAATCAATTTTGAATTTTGGTGTAAGCTTTGGTGGAGGAGTTGGCTCAAAGAGGTATCTTAAAATAGGGAAGTGGTCACTGCCGTAAGTGTCGGATTCAACTTTCCATGAGGTTTCCATGGCAATGGAAGGAGTAGAGAGGGTGAGATCAATGTGGGTGAATGTGTGGTGGGTGGAATAATATGCCGGGGGACCATCGTTAAGGAGAATTAGGTGTGATTGGTAAATGATTTTACAAATAGTATTACCTCGACGATTGTTAACAGGGGAGCCCCAAAGGGCGTGCCAACTATTAAAGTCGCCAGTGATGATAGTGGGGGTATTAAGTGAGTCGAATGTATCTCTGAGATTGCGGATAGAGATCGCCTACGGTGTCGAAGTGTTGGATTGGAGATAGCATCGTATGTTCAATTGAATCGTGAATTAGAAGGGTTACGACACCGGAGGATCCTTGGGAGGAGTTTAGTGCATAGATTTTGTAGTTAATGGTTGTTGGAATGTTAGTTTGGGGTTTTAGATGGGTTTCTTGTAGTGATATAATTTTTGAAGAATATTTTTTTATTAGAATTTGTAATTGATCGTAGTTATTTACGTATCCGTTGCAATTCCATTGAATAATTTTTAAATACATGATTCAGTATTGAGAGGTGCTATTAAAGATAGTATTCAATTACTTATTAATTATAATTTGTGGTGTGAAAGGGAAAGGTTTTTTAGCTTCAATTGTGTCTTGTATTTCTTTTACACCTTACCAGCAAGTTTGATTCAGATCGGATAATAAACACCGACATAAATCAATAAAATCAATGAATCAACCCCCATCAGCATCAGTATGTATGTATGCATATGCAGCCAATTAAATACGTTTATATTCGCTTTTATAAATGCGTACACAACAACATACATGGAAACATACAAACATACATACATATATGCGAACACGTGCTTGAAAAAACTACAAGCAGAGTGCGAAACAAAAAGAGAAAGAAAACTATTTGTATTGTGTTGTTGTTTTCTAGAATTCGTCAGAAAATTTAGAGAGCGAGAAGCTAGGCGCTTGCAATGTGTATCGAATTTTAAGTTTGGTAGCGCAGTAGGTAGAGATCAATTCTAGAAATGACATGAGCTGAGGTTCAATCCCGGCCGTTGGCGAACTCTTATTTTTTCTTACTTTTTTTTTTCGTCACGGCCGAAGTTAGCTTCTTTGATATTTTAATCTAAAATAATTAAAGAAAGTATTCAAATTGTCGGGAACTATTAGAGAATACAAATTTCGGCACGACCGAAGTTAGCTTTGATATTTTATTGATGCTAGAGCGTACAACTGAAATCATGACAACTAATTTCGTTTTCGATAAGACTCGACTATTTTACAATCATACAAAAATGGATTATATTAGGTACTAAAATATATAACGTTCATAAGATGTTGGCCATTTCATTGGATGGGCAAAATCTGGTAGACTTTCCAAAAAACCTTTAGTAACGGAGTCGCGCTTATGGCTTTCATCCATGTTCAAAATGGGCATTTTCCTTCTGAAAAAGTTATTAACTTTTTAGTGCACATTTTTAATTAAAATAGAAATATGCACCGTTAATTCAAAAAAGAACTCCAACGGCGAATTGTCAATGCCATATGCTATAAATATGTGATACGAGGGCTTATATTTTGCTGGATTATCCAGCATCCCTTTTAAAAATGACCAATTTAGCATTTTCACACCAGGCAAGGGGCCTACAAAAAGACTCATTCGTGGCGGACCTTGGACTCGGAACTCGAATCGTACTTCAAAACCATTTGCCAGAACAGTTTTATTTAGCAACTCTAGCTTTGGCAAGCCCGGTAGATCAACTGGTATCTCCCGGGGCAACCAACGAGCATCCTCGACTGTGGCACACCAGCGATGATTAAAGCAAGGCATTCCACATTTCATTTGCGACTTGCAGTCATCGTCTAAGCGAGTGAAGCCATTCAGATCCATGGTATCACGCAAAGGATTTTCCAAGCGTCTGTCCTGCAAATCGAAGTAATACCCGCTGTCTTCTAAGCTAGTAGAGCCCTGTAAGATTTTATAATTAAATTGATGTCTCATTTATGGTAATCAGTCAAACTTACGACAAAGTGAAGACGCATCACATTCGTTTTTGCCCGATAAGGAAAACCAACATCTGTGACAGAAATCATGCAAAATATAAACATAATAAGAGCCAAAAAAACAATGGCCCAACTAGGACGCCGAAGTGTAAGTATTAGAGGTGTCACAAAGCCCATGGCGAGCACTGTGCCCATGGCGCACAACAAGGATATAAATAAGTCGGGATTAATAGTCATCCCATTGCGACTTGTCATAGGTATAACTATAACAAGTAAAGCGTGAAACAAATAAGCGAAGTACAAAAATGGTTTTATCTGACAAGCTCCAACTGTCAAAGCCCAAAAGTAGCCTGTAATGAGCGAAAGACTAATCAATTAAAAACCTTTGGTGGAGTATGCTTCTTATCTTACCTCGGTCGTGGAGCGTGTTTACCAAATTTATGAGATGGGAGGCTGCATAGAAAAATATAGAAATCATAGCGAGATAGGCACTACCTATGCTTGCAGCTGTTAAGATAATACAGAGAATATATAGAAGTACGCAGTGGGCATGTCCAGCCATTTGTACACGATATTCATGGGGAATCTGCTTCTACGAACAAGATCTTTATCAAGTTTCAAAATAGATATAACTTTTGTATGGTACTTACCTGAGATGTAAAAGTCAAATATAGTGTCATGGGCAAAATCAAACCAATTAATGAGGGGCAAATGAATATACCAATGACCAACCAGCTATTGCTGAAATATGTCATGGTTCGGTTTCCAGCATCATAAAAAACAGACATGAGCAAGGGAAACCCCAGTCCCAACAGGAATCCAACGACGGCCAATAGAAAGAAAATGCCGAATTCACAAACAAAAGTACCAATATTTTCATGCGAAACCGTTGTCATCCGCCATAAGGATTCAAAGACCAGAAGTATGCCACCGAGGGAAAGGGACACATTTAGAGCTATGCCAGTGGACTCGTAATAGTAGACAAAGAAAAGTCCCAAAAAATCGAAGAACACAGAATGACCCTCAGAATAAGCCTTCGGAAAGTGGAGTTGGCTAATTGTGAAACTTTTAATATGTACGTACTACGTACGTGTGTGATACATTTCCTCTGCGTTGGATATACTCCGCACCAAGGCGAGCAAATTGTCTCCAGTATTTTTCAAAGCTCTATTGGATATTGCAGTAAAGCGATCGAACTTTGTGTGATAAACAAAGCCATTACTAACACCTGCCATGTCTAGACCTAATCAAACGATTGTTAGGTCGAATTAGAGTTTAAATTCGTATTTTGGAAAAAAATCAATACCATACCAGGCACTGGTCCAAAGTCACGGAAGATTCGAAAATCCGTATCGGATGGTATAAGGTCAGCTTGAAATATTTCCTCTGCCAAAGTGGTTGCAAATGAATGTTTGGCACTCTTTTTGTAATGCTTAAATTAAAACCAGAAAATTAATGAAATCACTGAGTATTAGTTCCTTAGTCCTTCTGTTTTAAAAAAGCCAATTAATCATTTTCCAGTTTAAACGAATAAAAAATAGGTTATATCTAATAACAGTGATAATATATGTACGTTTCAACCATCTTAAAAATATTTAATGAAGTAAGCAAGTCGTCCATGCCGACTTGGAGTATGCCCTGTACAAAAAAAGGATATTTCATTTAAACAGACTCCTCCGCAATCCTCATTAATTGAATAAAATTTTTCATAAAATTCTCTTAACAAACCGCAACACAAAATGCATGCTTTCTCGCTCATTCACATCAGTGAACGAAACTAATGCGTCATTCGGTACAAAGCAACATGCGCATGCTATCTCGCTCACACATTTTAGCTGCTGCTGCCCATAGAATTTCAGTACAAAACATATATACGTATATCTCCGATATTTATTGTCCGATTTCGGTCAAATTCGGTCAGATGGTACATATTGGCTATATAATTGAGTCTACTAAAAATAATTACTGTAGCTCTAATAGTACTCTAGTTATAGTTTTTTCTAATTTGCGGGGGCGGAAGTGGGCGTGGCAAAAATTTGAAACAAACTTGATCTGCGTAGACACTAGACGGATTTTGACACCAAATTTGGTTGCTCTAGCTCTTATAGTCTCTGAGATTTCGATTTTCATACGGACGGACGGACAGACGGACAGACGGACATGGTCATATCGACTCGGCTGTTGATGCTGATCAAGAATATATATACTTTGTAGGGTCGGAAAATTTTCCTTCTGCCTGTTACATACATTTTAGCGACTTTAATATACCCTTGTACCCTATGGGTTCAGGGCATTAAAATATCAAAGCTGATAACTTCGACCCTGTTAAAGTTTGTATATATGTACATATATGTATGTATGTACCCTTGCAGTTCTTAATAGTTCTAATATATAAAAATTTAAAAAAAAAAATTAAAAGTAATGCCGACTTGAGTTGCGATATAAATAATAATAATAAAAATTTATCAAAGAGGCTAACTTCGGCCGTGTCGAAGTTTGTATACCCTTGCAGATTAACTGATTACTTTCTCCGTCATATCGGATTCAAGATAGTTTAAAAATTGAAAAAATATAAAATTTTAAAAAATTTGTAGCAAAAAAAAAGAAAGAGTAAGAAAAAATTCGAGTCCGCCAACGGCCGGGATTGAATCTCCGCTCATGTCATTTCTAGAATTGATGTCTACGTACTGCGATACCAAACTTAAAATTCACGGTCTCGCTATTTCACTATACATTGCAATTGAATTCAAGAAAACCAATACCCTCTGCAAGGGTATAATGAAGTAAGCAAGTCGTCCCTGCTGACTTGGAGTATACCCTGTACCAATGGCTTCATAAAGTCAAACTCCTTTGAAATCGCTATTAATTGAATATATGTATGTATGTATGTAATTTTTTTTATAAAATTACCAAGCATTCAAATGCTTCCTCGCTCACTCTCAGTGAACAAAGCTAATGCGACATTCGGTATAAGGCAGCGTGCGCGTGCTATCTCGCTCACACATTTCAGCCGTTGTTGCCCATAGCATTTCAGTACACAACGTATGTATGTATATTGGTATATCCCCGAAGTTTATTGTCTGATTTCAACGAAACTTGGTTAACTGGTACATGGCGAAAATGAAAAAAGCGTGAAAAAATTTGAACAAACTTAGACTACGTAGACACTAGACGGACAGTTGACACCTAATTTGATTGCTGTAGTTCTCATAGTCTCCGAGATCTACATATGTATGTACATAGTTGTTCATACAAACAGACCGACAGGCGGACATGCCTATATCGATTAGGCTGTTTATCAAGAATATACATATATGTACATACATACATATGTATACTTTATAGGGTCGAAAACGATTCCTTCTGCCTGGTACATACATTTTCAACCTACGGGTACAGGGTATAAAAATTTAATTAAGATTCTTAAATGGAGCAGCAGCAAACGCATGCTATATCGCTCTTTCCTATCGGTGGAGAATACTTCTGCGGTTCTTTTCGAACAAAGCATCGCTCAAGTCAGTCGTTGATGCACTTAAAATTTCAGAACGTCAATGCACATTTTTGTATGCATATCTCCGATGTTTATTGTCCATATCAACGAAATTTGGTCAAGTGGCAAATATTGGCTATGTAAATAGTGTACCAAATGAAGCAAGCAAGTCGTCCCTGCCGACTTGGAGTATACCCTGTACCAAAACAGGATATTTGATTTAAACAGACTCCTTCCAAATCCCCATTAACTGAATATAAATTTTTGAAAAAATTCTCGCAATAAGCCCAAACACCAAATTCATGCTTTCTCGCTCACTCATATCAGTGAACGAAACTAATGCGTCATACGGTACAAAGCAACATGCATGCGCATGCTATCTCGCTCACACATTTCAGTTGCTGCTTCCCATAGAATTTCAGTACAAAACATATATACGTATTATCTCCGATATTTATTGCCCGATTTTCGTTCAGACGGTACATATTGGCTATAGAATTGGATCTACCAAAAATAACCAATACTGTAGCTTTAATAGAACTCTAGTTATAGTTTTTCTAATTTGCGGGGGGCGGAAGTGGGCGTGGCAAAAATTTGAAACAAACTTGATCTGCCTGCACACTATACGGATCTACAAAAAAAATTTGGTTGCTCTATCTCTTATAGTCTCCAAGATCTCGATGTTCAATCGACTTCTCTATTGATACTGATCAAGAATATATATACTTTATGGGGTCGGAAAATTTTCCTTCTGCCTGTTACATACATTTTAGCGACTTTAATATACCTTTGTACCCTATGGGTACAGGGTATAAAAACAACTTGGTGCGTGATCACTAGTTACAGTTACTAGTTAATGCCGAATTTTGAT
>JAECWJ010000190.1:0-42536 GCA_018150375.1 Drosophila sturtevanti | reverse complement strand
TGGTTCACATCGACTTGAAATTTGGTACACCTGATCATAGCTATTTTTGGAAATTTCGGAAAAAAATTGAGACAGATTTTACCACGCCCACCCATACCGCTCATATAAATCATGTACAAAAATTAAAACTTTTCATAATGAAAATTGAATTATTTATTATTTACGCTAAAACTCTTCTGCTTCAAGTTTAAAACAAAACATGTTAAAGTTTTCCTCATCCGAATCTGAATCTGCTTCATGTTTAGTATTTACCAAATCTTGTTTTTTTTTTGAGAAAAAGATTGGGTTCAGCAAGTAGTGCTAAAATACTTGGCGGAAATTCTTTATGTTTTTTATAAATTTTATTAAACAATATTTACTAGAAAGCAATGGATCTGACGAGTCGATTGCACGGTGATACATATCCTCCATGTTATTGACATGACATGGCTCTGAAACCAGTTTTCGTATTAACCGACTACTGTCCTCACTATAAGTTAATCTTGGGCGTTACAACGCCCTTTTTAATATGCAAAACCATTTTAGAATCGAGAAACTGTTGGTGTTGTTCCTTAAATTGTTCGATCTTCCTTTGGCATTTAGGTAAATACTTCTTTATGTAGGATACAAAGTTAAATATTTTTTTTCCTAATTTCCACCATTTCACTGTGGACGGAAAGCCCGAATTTTTGGCATAATCTCCAATTTTGAAGATAGAGAGTTGAAACTTGGTACAGGTGACACTAATATTATATATAGTAAGCCCTTTAAAATTTGAAACGGATCCGCGCACGCCTACTCAGACCTGCCCATATAAGTAATCTTGCGAATTAGCTATTTTTCAATTTTAATTATGTGCTTCTCCTAGTAGACTACAAAATTTATTTAAAAACCATATTAATAACAAAAAAAAACATTTAAAAAAAAAATAAATAAACCAACACATAACAATATTATTTAAATATATTCATTATCAGAAATCCTAAGCATTTAAATATATGGATTAAAATTTTAATCTGACTCGTCATCGCTATCATCATATTTTAAACCGTCAATGGTTTCACTACAATTAAATGAGGGTTTTTCTAAGAGGTTAATAACTGCCGGAGGTAATATTTTTGTTTTGTTGTGTTAAGATCTTTCGTTCAAAAATATGCTCGACAGCAGAGGATCCGATATATCGAATGCTCTGTTAAAAACACATCCGTCAAATTGTTTTTTCTGCCGAGCATGGGAGAGCCTACCCCGCTTATAAAATTTATGTCGCGCTTCTGACGCATTTTCACCAAGGCATCCTACTGGCAGAATAGAGGCTTCCATTATTTGAAATCCATGTATTAAAATCTTATGTACTGTAGGAGACATTGGAAACCATGGATACTTATTAATATATAACGAAAACGTTTCTTCGCAGAAGTCTTTAAATTTTTGTAAATTAATTGGTAATTAATTCACTGGAAATTGCTATCAGAATAGTGTGGAGTCTATCTATTATATTAAACTCAATATCCAAAACTAATGCCAATAACATTGAATTTGAAAATGCTGTTCTCGCAGTATTACCGTCGGTCGTATTGCCATATCCATTTTGTTTTGGCTGATCTACATCAGCTCTTTTTTCTTTGACATTTCTAATTTGTCCTTGTCGTCTCGTATTTGCCATTTTTTAAAACCCATTATATAGGATAATTTTAACACAAACTCGAAGACTCTTATCCATGCATGGAGTGGACTTATTGCAAATTGCAGACTTCCAGATTGCCACACTTCTATGACATTTCGGCCAATTTTTCCGAATAAAGTCGTGAATAGTAGCAGCTTTTTTATTTATCGAATCTTTTTGTTGATCGTCTATATTTTTGCTGCCGATATGATCAACAATCCAATCACAAGTTGATTCTTTTTTGTTTGTGTTGTTGCGCCATACATCAAGCAACTGTGCATTGCTGAATTCAAAAGTGGCTGCAATATGTGTTATGTGCAAAGAGGGATGCAAGAAGATGCAAATAAGATTACTACTTTGAAAAATTATGTACTTTTATTTATGACTTCACATATTTACTTTTTGGCCGGGAGTGGCCCCATATTAGTTCTACTCCATAATTCACGTGGACTCGGGTCAAGTTTGCAAGAAAAACATATACTACAACATAAGACACATGTACAACATTGAACACATACTACACAATTCTAAACTAGAATTTATATTAAGCATACCTGACTCTGTATTTTCCATATTTAATTAAATTATTAATGTTTACTTCCTCTAAAATAAGTCACCTCAAACTTGAGCAAATTTGTAAAGCTTGCAAATGTAAACAAAACTCTGAGCACATGCTTGACTTTGGGGCCCTGGTTCTCATGCAGGGCTGCAACAACTAATCAATAGTTTATCAATATATGGTACTTAGAGTTTCTAGTTTCTAAATAAATAACAAAAGACACCATATCGTTCAATGACTTTTTAGACTTTATGCCAAAAATTCGGGCTTTCCGTCCACAATGCATTTCAAGAGCCTCAATATATGTGAGAAATTTTTCGATAACCCAATTTGGAATTGCTTCATTTTTGCTGCCGCTGCCAATCCAAATTTGCAACAGCTCCGAATGAATTAATTCTAGGTTGTCTGCAACATGGACAAATATTTCAAAAGGGCGCAAAAAAACGAAAAAATGATCAATTACATTATGTTAAGAACATTCAAATGAACATAATTGCATTGTTACTTGTGAGTAGCAACGAGAAGCTGACAACTTTTACTCCGCAAAACGCATTTTGTTTAGGTTACATTTTTCTACGAAACATCACCAGCATTAACACATAAAACAAAGGACAAAACACACAAATAGGAACAAATGGATATTAATTTTAAAATCTACATACCCTGAAGAACGTTTTCCATATTTTATAATTGATTTTGCTTTTCTAATTTGCGATATTTAGCACCACAAAAATTAATAAGGCTTTCAATCAAAATGTTAACAAAAACGAAGTGACAGCAACAGGTGACTTTCAAGGGTCGCAGATGGCCAGGGTTGCATAAAAAAATATAAGAAAATCGTTTCTAATAAGGTGAGACATTTAATTATTGAAAAAAATGTTAAAAATTTCATATTGATCCTTGGATCCTTTCTGCCGCTATTTCCGGCACTGTGCAATGGTGCTTGTTTATATAATCGCTTTTTTTTTAAATTATTAATTTGATTTGATTGTTAGTTGGATCAAGGGGGGAACTGTGCAATTGTCTTTGTTTATAGTCTGTATTTATTTCGAAATCGCTTTTATTATACCCTTGCAGAGGGTATATTAATTTTGGTCAGAAGTTTGCAACGCACAGAAGGAAGCATCTCCGACTATATAAAGTATATATATTCTTGATCAGCATGAATAGCCGAGTCGATCTAGCCCAGTCCGTCTGTCCGTCTGTCTGGATCAACAGCTTCTCCTCCGAGACCATAAGAGCTACAGAGCTGAAATTTTCAGCATACAGACCTGAAATTTTCAGCATAGGCCCCTTTTTGCTGCAGGCATTGTATATCTCGGAATCATCCCGATCGGACGACTATATCATATAGCTCCCATAGGAACGATGTCAGACGGTAAGAAATAACCTCCCTAAATTACTCTGTTGTTTTTCAACCGGAGATGCCACGAAATTTGATATATGTGAGTTTAATATACTTCTTAATACTTCCAATCAAGTTTTATCAGAATCGGTTGGCTATATCATATAGCTCTATAGGAACGATCGGTCATGAATAAGGTTTATCCTCAATAAATCTGTTGTTTTTCAACCGAATGCCACGAAATTTGATATTGGTGAGTTTAATGCTTCTGCTTCTGATACTTTAACCAAGTTTGATCAGAATCAGACGACTATATATAGCTCCATAGACCGATCGGTCTGAATAAGGTTTATCCTCAATAACTCTGTTGTTTTTTCAACCGAATGCCACGAAATTTGATATTGGTGAGTTTAATATGCTTCTTGATACTTCAACAAGTTAAATCTGAATCGGACGACTATATCTTGTAGCTCCCATAGGACCGGATCGGTCATGAATAAGGGTTTATCCTCAATAACTCTGTTGTTTTTCAACCGAATGCCACGAAATTTGATATATGTGAGTTTAATGTACTTCTTAATACTTCAATCAAGTTTTATCAGAATCGGTTGCTATTATTCATATTGGTGCTTAAAGGAATAATCGGTACAAAAAAAATTTGTATAAAAAATTTTTTCTCAAGCTCAAATTTTGAATTTGTAAATTTGGTATGTTTAATTTACAATAATGCTTCTGGTGAATTATATAGAGAAATATTATAAAATCGGCACGGCCGAAGTTAGTCCATCTTTTTTAGTTTTTATTTAAATTACTAGTTTGGTTTGGTTTGTGGGTTTTTGTACCATAGAGGGGTGTGCCTGCATAAATAAAGATGTCTGCTGGAGTTCTATTATATTATATTTATTATTATTATATTATATGTGTAAAGTATGGTTTCAAATTTTGTCTGTTTGTCCTCTATGTTGGACTCTGTGTTGATAATTTAAGTTTGTATGAAATCTTTCTATATATTTCTTTCTCGAAAATACCATTTTTACTTGTTGTTATACTAATTTTAACGTTTTCAGATTTTAACCAATTTTGGAGTGCTGAATCTTTGTCTGCTTTAATTTCTTGAGGTTTTTCCCATATCGTTAAAGATTTTGGTAATTGCTCTTTTTCTTTTTTAGCTAATCACAACTTTGAATTTCAATTAAGGAAGCAAATTTTGATAGAAATTGTTGATTGCCAATTAAATAAAAGTCCATTACATATTTTTCTCTGGCGTTAAATATTTCTGGGGTGGTTTCGAAAGCTAGTTTAGTATTTCTATTCTCTGACTTGGATAAATTACAAATGTTGCATTTGTTAATGAATTTTTGAATTAATTTTTGGTAATCTGGATAATAAGATTTTTCTTTGAACCAATTAATAGTTTTGGTAATACCTTGAAGAAGTAAAGTTTTGTGATTCTTTAAGATTATTTCTTTAAATTCTGCATAATTGGGAATGTCTTTTAATTTGTATGTGCACATCGAAGTTTTTGTTCTACTATCTGGGCTTATTATTTCAATATATGTAGGTTTGTTGGAATATTAAGGAATCTGCATCATTGTGAAAATATATAGCGTTATTTTTTGAATATTGAATATTCTTTAATAAAATTCTTTCGCGGAAGAGTTAGTCATTTCTCTATAGGATATTTCTATTCTTGTTTTGTGAAAAAAGTGAATGGTATCGACTTTGTCTTTATCACTTTTGATGAATTCTATTTGGTGATTAAAATAATTCAAAGGTTTTTCAGAAATGGTTATTGCATTTTGTTTGACTTCTTGAGCACTGTGAATCGTTGCTCTGGAGCTACTTATTACTTATTATCTCCCAAAAAGTTTTCGTCAAGTTTTACTCGTGAAAGGACATCAGTCATATGGTTTTCTTATCCTGGCAGGTATTTGATTTTGTAATCATATTCGTTTAATCTGTTATTATTATCAGACAAAGGGTTTATGGTCGCTTAGTATCTCAAAGCGTCTACCGAAAAGATCTGAAATATTTAGTTGCCCATACAATAGCTAATAGTTCCTATTCTATTGCTGAATAATTAAGTTCATGTTCGTTAAGAGTTCTGATCCTGTGAGAGGACAGCGCCTACTGCTACGTTGCTAGCGTCTGTAGTTAGGTGAAAAGGTTTTTTAAAATCGGGATAAGTGAGTATGGGATCATTAATGATGAGAAGTTTTAATTTCTCGACGGCTGAAATGTAATTCGGGTCATTTGTATTAATTGTGGATCCTTTTTTTAATCCGAGAGTTAAAGGTTTTGCAATTTTCGCAAAGTTGAGAAGCCTTAAAAACGATTTTATTTCTTTTGGGGTTTTCGGAATCGGCAATTTTCAAATTGCTTCAACTTATATTTCATACATTTGAGGTATATTAATTTTCCAGTGAGGATTAGCATAAAATATGTTAAATATAGGAGAATATGAGCGAAAATAAATTAAATAAAATGGGATAGGAATGGAAATTTTAATCTTGTTTTCAATTATCTCCCATTGATTTTCTCGGGGAAAATTTTTAACCAGCGGCTTATGCCACATAGCCGATTCGCCAGATTCATTTGTAAGGGGGAACCTGGATTCCATATGTCTGCATTGCCAGTGAGAGGCATCCAATGGCCTGTGATGAAAGTCCTGCAAATATGAAGCAGATGCCTTGGCACGACCGCCACCCAATCTTATAGAGTTTTCATATAATAAAGTAAATACTTGTGGGCCAAGTCAATAATTTTGCTTTTCTTCTGAATTTAAGTGATCTAGTCGAAATTCATTTCTTTTTTTTTCTACCTAATAGTATGTCATATGTGGATGAAAATTTATGACAATAGGATCTATTTATTGAGGAACCTGTATCTATTATGCATTTAAGGGATGTACCATTAATGGTTAATCGGATATAAGGATTTGATCCTCTTCATCTATTTGACTGTCCTAAGCTGATTGAAGAAAATTTTCGGTCGACTCCATTCTAATCTGACCACTGGCACTCTCTCTTTGCCTCTTATTTGGTTGATTGGGTACTGGGTTTTAATTTTGGGATTGATTTCTAATTTGAGAATTTATCGGATTTTGTTGTCTAGTCTGAAGTGCATATAAATATTTATAATTAATGTATTAAAGACTTCGAGATGCTCTAGAGCAAGAAGAAGCTCATCTCGAAGTTGAATTGGTATAAATTAAAAATTTAATTCTATTGATATTGTGCCCATTGTCTTATATAGATTGGAAGCAATTATGTTTCAGATTATTTGGCCAGAATTCAATTTGGTTTTGCTTTTCATAAAACGAGAATATATAATGCGAACTCATTCAGCAATCAATAAATCGAATATGTAAGAGTAATAAATAGATATTCATTTTTTATGAGAATTTGTTCTTCTCGGCATTATTATATCAAATATATATCCGGATAATAAAAGTAAAAAAATTGCTGATTGGATTAAACGCGATTTGATTTATTCAAAATTAAACATTTAATAAAAGAAAATTAAAAAATTTTCTAAATTTTAAATTCTTTATTTATTTATTTTATTTAATATAAATTCTTAATATTTATACCCTTGCAGAGGGTATAATAAAAATTAGTCAATGTTTGTAACGCATAGAAATAATCGCCTTCCGGCCCCATAAAGTATATATTCTTGATCAGCATCGAAAAGCCGAGTCGATATGACCATGTCCGTCTGTCCGTCTGTCCGTCTGTCCGTCTGTCTGTTTCTACATACTTAATCGATCTTAAATTTGAGCTACGTGAATAAAAGTCATATCATTCTGTCCGTTGATGTTGCAAAATTAAGTTCAAAGATTGGTCGGATCGGACAACTATAAGTTATAGAAAAATAGGAAAGATCAGAGGTACCTCGGTCAAAATGTGAGTTGTACAAAACAGTTCTTGTGAGAAGAACTTTTTTTTTTTTAAGATATCTCAACCAAATTGCACATAGATGAAATATCTGCTTTTACACCTTACCAGCAAGTTTGATTCAGATCGGATAATAAACACCGACGTAAATCAATAAAATCAATAATTAACCCCCATCAAAAAAAAGTATGTTTTTGTGAGAAAAACTTTTTTTTGTTTTTTAAGATATCTCAACCAAATTTGGTGAGCAGATGAGAATTATACTTTACATCATATCAGTAAGTTTGAATCAGATCGGATAATAAACACCGACATAAATCAATAAAATCAATGAATCAACCCCCATCAGCATCAGTATGTTTGCATATGCAGCCAATTAAATACGTTTAATATCTTTTATATATTCGAACAAACAACATACATGGAAACATACAAACATACATACATACATATATGAATGAACACGTGCTTGAAAAACTACAAGCTGAGTGCGAAACAGAAAGAACAGAAAACTTTTTGTTATTGTGTTGTTGTTTTCTAGAATTCGCTCAGAAACTTTAGAGAGCGAAAAGCTAGACGCTTCAAATGATATACCGAAATAGCGCGAGGCAGTGAATTATAAGTTTGGTAGCGCTATAGGTAGAGATCGATTCTGAAACTAGACGATGAGCGGAGGTTCAAAAATTCAAACAATTCTTTGTTGGCTCTTTCAAAATTTTTTTTAAATTTAATATTTCCAATTTTTTAAAATATCTTAATTTGATATGACTTAGATTATAATATATTTTTTATTTAATTAAAATAACTTAATATTTTTTATTCAAATAGTAATAAATCATTCAGTCAATTACAAAATTTAATAGGAAATTATTTAACTTAACAAATTTTTATTTCTCTAGTCAGTTGCTATATATATTTATGAACACACTTATTAAGGAACAAAATGACCGCAATTAACTGAATTACTCTTACATACTCTTTCCCAATTTTTTAATAATTTTGGATAATGAGGAAACGTTTGTCGTTATGTGTAACACAAACATAAATACATAGAAATATGTATAATTTATTTTTCTCTGTTTTCTTTCGGATGGAAGTGAGCATATTAATATATGTATATATGTATGTATATATATCAGCTGATTGTGCGGGAATAATTCAAATCACTGTAGGCTGAGTTCATTGGCAGATAATCGCACACATATTGTATAAATGTATTTATATTTTTATATCTGTTTAAACCTTATATTATATATTTATTATTGTGTAGATCTACTCCACAGCCTTTGTTGTGTGTCACTCAATCCACAATTTATGACTCTCTCGATCATATGAGGGAATACTCAATCGACTAACAAGATCGTCTCGTTCCACTCAAATAATTTAATAAATTACTCAAAGATTTGAAATCTAATAGATATATTTATACATATGTATTATAGGGAGTGAAACACGTCCTTATTTCTTGCGGTCTCCTCAAAAACTGAGCTCTTTTTCTCTTTTTATTTGATCTTTTCGTTTTGCTTTCAACTTAAGAGCGAGACAACAGTCAGCGCGCTCTTCTAAAATAATAACTTAAGACAAAGGAGTAAGATATATCTTAAATCTAATAATGCACATGTAGTTGTATCTGGACACACGGACTGTGTGTAATTAGGAACTGTCAAATTACACACATGCATGGATGCATGCACACACATATCACAAACAATAATATTGCTACACTATGAATGTGTACATATATACAAAAGGTATACTTAAATAACTGAATATAAATATGTATATATGTTTCTGGTATTACATACATATAGAAATGTCTATATGTACAATATGTACCAAATTATTTGACTATGTTAGTCGGAATACGATAATATTCTTTAGCAAAAGAATTCAAACTGAATTTAATTTGAATACAAAATTGAATAACTTTAATATTGGCAAAAGTACTAAAGCAACCGATTCTATCTACATATAATCAAGGAGAATACTTGGGATATCATTTAGAAGAGCAGAACATATTTATTTACTGCAATTGGAATAGATTTTATATAAAGAAAACTAAATTTTATATTTGTGTATACATTGAGACCAATAAATGTCTTTTATTTCGAGTTTACCACTCGATGCAGCGATTAATTTACTAAAATCTTTCATAGTCGATGTCAAAAGAATCTCATCTTAAACTCAGCCGATCCGAATAAAACCAGTAGAACTTGACTAAGTGGCCGATCGGATGCTTTGGATGATGCAGATTGGTGGAAGGGGTTAAGCTGTAGCAGAATACACAAGAAATAAATCCATCAGCATTTGAATCATTCGAGTTGAAAGAAAACCGAATGAGGAGGAGGCGTGTCATAGAAGATGAGAAGAATGATGAGGAGAGGCGTTTATTGGTTGTGGATGGCACACATGTATGTATGTGTACATGTGTGTATGTGTGTATTTATTGCCTTTGCCTGTAGCATGTCAATTTACTTCCTCGTGGATTAAGTAAAGAAAACGAAAATCGCAACTTATCTCAGAGAATTCTGTTTGAAAATTGTTGGGAGTTGCCTTATATTCAATTGCAATTCTATTCAACTGTAAACTGGACAGATATCCCATCAAGTTTTGTACATAAGGGTAAAAGTGAAATGTCCACTTTCAAATAATCCTTTGAGATTCTTCTAAATTCACATTAAATGTTTATAAATGGATATCCGATATTCTAACACCAATACAATTTGGATAAGCAACTATTTTAAAGTACTCATTTTTTTAAATAATAAATTTCTTATATATTTTTTCTTGATTTACTATCAAGTTAATTAATCTGACTCAATTAACTAAAGCGAAAATCAGAACAATGAGAAGAGAATTAAGTAGCAAATACTCGAATATGACCAGAGGGAAGTATTTACGCCAATTTAAATTGTTCCTTACTACTGTAGTTGTATTTGTGTTACTAAATAGCAAGAATCGGTAGAATTAAAACGACATATAAATGTTTGCAAACCGGCTGGCGAGACCCCTTGCGAGCCAATGGACCATCCACAGGCTAAAGAGATGATACGCTAAGCTGCTGACTGATCTGTATAACTAAATAAATATAAAAGATACAACCACTAAAAATATAGATATATGTAAATAAGATTAAAAATTCACTGTTAGTAGTAACTGTTTGGCGTATTACATTCTGTTAAGAAAAAAGCTTTGTTAAGATCATTTGTGAATCGATTCCTTGCTAAAATACAAAACAATTAAAAAAAAAAAAAAAATATACATATATATAAATGTTTTATCTGCTAAGTAGGCAACAGTTTTTCTGCTGGGAACAAAGCAATCGCACTGCTTGCTTTTCTGCTGCGTTGAGTAGGGTCAAGCACTGCGCCATTCAATTTAGTTTTATTTTACTTATCTGTAATTCGGTCATTAATGCAATCGGTTTGGGCTTAATAATTCTTAATTAACAACTGATCAAGATTAAAGCGAAATCTTATCTCTTCTATGTCTGCTTAACCATACAATTTAATGCTAAATTCTCTTAAAAAATTTCGTAATCATCTGAGACGAGAGTGAATGTAATTTGCCCTCGTAGCACTGATGCTGCTTAAGGTTCTTATATTCATATCTATTAAATGAACGTGCATGATGATGAGAAAGAAGGAGAAAATTTACCAGACTATTACAATCACTTCCAAACAGAGCAATATATCGGACAGGACAGAAAAAAGAAAAGAAGAAAATAGAAGAGTTTGGTACACTCAATAGAATATCATCTCAGATGGAAATCAGATGTGTCGCCCATTCCACAATGGTCACTGCGATTCGCCTTAATCCGACGTATCATTTATTACGCGAGAATATTTACATGTCCCAACTGGCCACCATGAAATCAGTTTTGAACAGATTATTCAGTCACATACATATATAATTTTATTCGATATTAATAACTAAAATTAATACAGACTCCATAATTTGACTTTTTGTAACTTGATTTCGGTCGAGGAAAAACTATCATTTCAAAACATAATTTATACCATTTATAAGAAAAAGATAAAAATCTGACTTAAAATCTATTAATATAATTTTTTCGTATATATAGCATATGCAAATTATGAATTAATTATTTTTTTTGTTTGAAAAATCAGAAGAGTTTTTATGATTATTAAATATTATTGAAACTTTTAAATTTGGGACTTCGTTTAAATAATGACAAACGAAAAAGTTATTGATTGCGATCGACTATATTTCTATTTTTCTTTCTTATAACCAAGTTGGAGAAGCGGGTTGAATTCGCCTATAACTCCAACATCAAACATTTAGCGGACAAACACACAACATCCACATAGCGCTTTATTATACATTGAAAATTAAGCATACCTTTTTTATCATACATGAGGACAGTGTGCTCTGTAAAAGCGAATGAGTGCAGTTAATCAGCTGTTTTAAAAGTTAAGCAATTAATAACTGCAGTTTATACGGTACAGTTTATATGAGGGAACGAGAATAGAAAAATGCAAATTTAAAAGAGCGCCGAAATAGCAAAGGAAGCGTTAAAGCGATTTAATGACCTCGCATTGGTTTTACTTAATCATTTTTTCTCTTTATTTTCTTTTTTTGATCATTTTTTTTTTGGTATTTGCACAATTAAATTCATGAAAAAAAAAAAGAATAATAATTAAAGGCAGTAACTTACAGATTGTTTGGCTGGATCATACCACGAAGAGAGCGCTTTCTGCGGGGGCGTATCTCTTGCTGAAAAGATATCCACCACAGATTAATAAAAACTCTCTTGATGCAATTTCGTTTCTTCTCTTAGGGAGTAATGCACCTGCATTCTCTTATTTCTTAAAATATTTGTAACCAAAATTTTCTCCTTTGCTACGAAAATCAATAGATTTTAGCACTGTAATAATATAACTTTTCTTTATCTCCACCAATTACAAGGCATTTTCCGTAATTTTTGATTTAAAATTTTTTTTTTTTTTCGTTTTAGATTGTAAGTCGGATCTCTTTGTGGATTAAGAGAGTGAGAACACGACTTGCGTCGCCTGAGGGCTGAACGGAAAAGGAAGAAGGTCACGCATTACAGCCAGAAGGGGACCTAACCCCCTCTCTAATTGATAACACAGGCTCAGACGCCTCTCGAAACTGACCAACAGATGACGCCTCTGAGCGAAGTTTATGTTTACGATATTTAGTAGAAAAGACAAAAGCCAGGCTTCAAGCGCCGTCACAATTTTAATTGTTGAAAATATTGTTAAAAGTTTCATTGCAATTATTTGTTCTATTAAGCAGTCATCAAATTAGTTCTGAATATTTTATTCTTTTCTCTATAATTATAAGATAGAACAAGAAAATTATAATAAATTAATTACAGAGATCTAAGACTGAAATATCTTCTAATTGGTTAGTATTGAGACAATTTCCTTATTATCATTTTTATGAGCATAATGGGGACTTTTTTTACCTTTGATGTGAATTACTTATCCTTTTTATTAGGGATATATCATTACATATTTCTGGGTCTCAGTAATTGTCAACTCTTCGTGGATTAGCCATAGTTGTTACATTAATTTTGTTGACTAAGTAAACTATTGGATTAGGAGAAGTAATTTATTCGATGACTGATATAGAAGATGTTCTGGATTGATGATTATCTGAATAGATAGCATGTGTAGAAATATTATTTGAAGTAAATATATATTATCTTAAGACGTAGCTTAATATCTGTAAATGAAGAATATTCACCTTTCACTATGCAGTTAATGCAACGAGTGACCTTTTGACATTATTTCAATTCTTTCTATTCGCAATGTTTCTCTTCTTCGCAAATTGTGGATATTTTCTCTTTATTGCATTTTATTTGTTTGTGTCCCAAAGAAGACAGGGAAATTTAATCATATACTAAAGTAACATTATATCCGATATAAGCGATATAAGTGGATATACATTTTGACTGCTTTATTCCTGCACGATTTTATCTTTGGGGATATATCAGACATCATTGGAATAGACTAGAATATTGATAAAATTTATTATTGCAGACTCACAGACTTTAACTTGGATAGTCCAGTGTCCAGTTCAGTATCCAGTCCAATGTCCAGTCCGTTGTGATTAAAAGTGGGGAAACATGGTGTAAAGTTTTGGCACTTACTGTTCTCGTTTAAAGGTGAAGATGTCATTGCTTGAAGATGTTTCATTGTTGTTTGTCCGTTCCATAAATAAATATATAGATGGAACTGAGAAGATCGTCGTTGATATAGGATGCAGTGGCTCCGCAGGTTGTCTCTTTGTAGGGTTAACTCTTGTGTCTCCCTCCAGGAACTTCAATTAGCGACCGATATCTTTTGCAGTTTGTCGAAGACTGAGAATATTCGTAGTTAGTTGCTGCTTAATCTGCCGAACTTGGCCAATTGATTCATTTTATTAGAGGTCCATTTAATAAGACATTTTACATCTTGTCGGGGTTCCAAAACATTTCTTCTTCCGTGTTCTATGGACAACCTACAGAGATCCATGTTGGATATTCGTCTGAGGACACGTTAAGGTCTTTCAATTCGGAGTATCTCAGATTCACAATTTGTTTGCTGCCCTAAAATTATCTTTAATTAGTTATAATCCTTTTGAATAATTTTTGTTTGGTTTTTCTCTTTTCTAACTGACTAAAATTAATCCAAGTTTTTTATTTATTAAAGTTGATTATGGATCATCGATAATTATTAATTGTTAAATTGTTTCAAACAACTTTATGTTTTTTTAATAAATAAATGAAAATAATTGAAATTGGCTTTTCACACTGGTGTCCCGTTATAATTAAACCCAAATAGAAAATTAACAATAATGTAAAAACTTTGTTAGGATTCAAAATTAGTCGAGGAATTTAATTTGAATAGAAAGTTCGTAGAATCTGACCCTTCACCTTTGAATGTCCTTGTAATCAATAGGAAATTAAATATTCAAGGACAATTAGAATAATGGAGAGTAAATTCAATCATCGGATGAATAAACATTTATAATCAAGTAATATATTATTAGAATACTCTGAGAGTCTTCCCCTTCAGTTTGAGAATCTCAGAGGACACGCCTACAATATTTTACATTAAAACTCGAATATGGAATACTTCCAATAAAATCAAAGAAATATAGATAGGGTCATCTAATACTCTGATCGGCCAGTTTATAAGGTGATGATTAAGTACAAAATATAAATAAAAGATCCAGTTGGTGTAATATGATAATAATTTTAAGTTCCAAATTCGTCCGCTTCAATTGATGCAATAGAAAAATGTTAAAATAAATCCATTAAGTTAGATGAAAGCCCTGGATCAAAAATGAATATATATTTATACTAGACCTTTTAGAACCTTTGAGATTTTATGTCTTAAGTCAATTTGAGTGTTGATATACTTACTGCAGGATTCCCAAACTATAAACTATAAAGCCGATATCCCAATTTAAAGAATCAAAGAAAAGATTTATAATTTGATGGCTAAACGCTGAAGA
This sequence comes from Drosophila sturtevanti, assembly GCA_018150375.1. Classification (NCBI taxonomy): domain Eukaryota; kingdom Metazoa; phylum Arthropoda; class Insecta; order Diptera; family Drosophilidae; genus Drosophila; species Drosophila sturtevanti. The sequence goes on along the minus strand of JAECWJ010000190.1, from coordinate 27,606 downwards.
AATATTTTATTAGTTTAACGATATTGCAAAGTTATTTCTTTTGAAATGCACAATTATTATATATTTTATTTATATGGCAAACATAAGTATTTAATTTGAATATTTTTAAAATGAATTTGTTGATTTTCAGCTCATTTTTCACTCAGACTTTGGTCGTATCAGCATCTGAACTGATTTTAGAGGAGAATAACCCCAACGCATAGCGTCTAAATTATAGGAGTAACTTTTATAGTATCTGCCGTTGAGATTGGTCAAACTAATAAAAATAAAATATTAATTTATTTAATTTTAGTTGTACATAACAAAAATTAATTAGCTACTTACGCTCCAAAATAAATGTCGTACCACCAGCCACCATGGTAATGTTCCGCATAATTGAAATCTTCCCTTCCATCATTATCCTGATCATATGTTGAGAACTTGGCACCTACATGCCATTTTAGATCATCTTCAGCTGTTCCACTAAAATCTCCAATTGACTTCAACTCATATTTCTCGTTTTCATTGCCAATTCTAAAATTATCATATCTAACAAATTTGACATCTCCATTGAAGTATTTCATTTCTATATACAATTCATAACGTTGCGAATTGGTAATGCGATGCAATTTCTCTAATCCGATGAAAAATTCCCCATCTAATTTACCAAAACCATTTCTATATTTAGTCCAGTTCCTATCAAAGTCTTCGCTACCGTCAAATCTTTTGTGGATTACTATCCATCCACCATCAGCTATATCTCCATTACAGAGAACAGGAAATGGATCTAGGTTGGGAATTGTAATTGTATGAATACCCGATGAGAGGCCTTTGCAACCGATTTGAGGAAGTTTTCCTTTGCACTCGACTATATCTTTTTCTAGTTCTTTTATTTTTCGAGAATTGCTTTCTGTTAATTGATTATTTGCTGATAATTGATTTTGAGATTCCTTCAATTGTTCCTTATAAGATGAAACTTGTGATTTCAAATCTTTTAATTCATTGCTTAATCTCTCTTCTTTAACCTTGTGATCAGCGAAATCCTTCTTTGACTTTGTTTCTAATTCCTTTATTATTCGGTCCTTCTCTTTTCTTAAGTTTTCCATTTCTAATTTATGTTTTCCCTCTATCTCAATTCTACTTTTTCTTTCTATATCTATTTCCTTTTTCAACTTATCTTGATCTGCCTTGCATTTATTCAGATCTTTTTCTTTAACTTTCAAATCTTCTTCAGTTTTTCCATAATTATTCCTATTTTGAATAGATTCCCTGAGTATTTCATTTGTTTTACGTAGCTCTTGAATATGCTCATTTAGAGATTTGATGTGATCTCTATAATCACTTAGATCATCCATTCTCTTCCTAAGCTCCCTATTTTCACTATCTCTATCTATATATTCTTCTTCCTTTACCCTAATTTGCTCCTTTAGCTCTAAGATATATGCGAGAGGAGCCTTCATGGACTTATAACAAAATGATGAGCATAATTCATCCTCAACATCTGAGTATCCACAATACTATAGCGAGATATATCTATCAGAAAATTGTTTATATAACTTTACACTTTTCCACTCACCTCCTCGTCTGCTGTCGTTGATTTAATTTGATTGAATCCAAACACCAAAAGGAGAAGGAAAATTGCAAAAACACTTTGGAATCTTAGTAGATTCATTTTGAAAAGAATTCCAAAATAATTGAAATTAAATATATTTTTTAATCTTTCTTCACTTGACACGTTTGATGGCGATAATGTCTCTGAGAGAAATGAATTCTATTCAAAAATATTCATTGAATTCTCAATGTATTCGTAAATTTGAATTTTGTGATAAGATTTGGAACTTTGACACAATTGCTTGTTATCAGCTATATATATAGAAGAATCTATATATTTCTATATAATAATTATAAAAGAAATTAAAAATTTATTTGATAAGAAATGTCATAACACATTATAATCCAATGTACTTTGTACCAAGTAAGAGATTATCTTGGAATTCACAATGATTAATTTAATCTAAATTGTCGAATTTATTTTTAATTTTTATTTTATTTTATTTAATTTTAATTTTATTTCATTTATTTCAGATTGTGTTTAGAAGCGACTGCCAGGTCATAGATAGCTTCATGCTGAGGGGGAAACGGAAGTCCAGGATCTAATGGAGAGGGCGGTCAATTAGAGAAATATATAAGGCGTGGCAAGTTGCCTGGTTAAGTAAAATTCAGTAAAATAAATAAGAAATCTTGATTCTATTATTTTGTTGTGGAGAATCGAAAGAATAATGTTAAAATATGAATATGTACATATAAATATATTTTTATTTCTTAATCGCTTCACTGTTAAATATCCAATATATGAAAGGACTATAATCAAATTGTTTCAGTCCAATTTTACAGAGTTAGTTTTGAGCAAATTCTATATATATTTTCATGTATCGGTACATATATGCATAATTTCAGAATAACAAAAATATTTGCAACTCAATAAAAGTTTTATATATTTCATTGTTATCTAATGTGAAGTCACTTTAATCAGCTGACATGCCCCAACTCTTCCTCTCTTCTTAATATTTTGGCTGATGACATATGTATATATAAGTATTTTGTTATCTGTAATTTTTGTATATTAATGTATATAAATATATATACACATTTACATACATGCATGTACTTTTGTTTATTTAATATTCCTACTTAACTTGTGAGTGTAGGAATCTGCCTGAATGTTGAATTGAATACATCCACTATTCGTTACCGATGTCATACCATATCATTATTCCTGATCAACATTAATAGCCAAATCGATCTAGATCTGCCAGTCTGTCTCCCTGTATTCTGATAATTTGGTTTGAAAGTTGTTGGGAATTCACTTATATTTAACTGCAATTCTATTTATTTGCGATCTCGACAGATATTCCATCATTTATTGTCCATCAGCGCAAATAATAAATGTTCACATTCAGATTAGAATATGAGTACATTTAAATAAGTTTCAAACAAAAATTATTTTATTGAAAAAGCTTCTTCTGAATTCACATTTAATGGGTATAAATGGATATTTAATGTGCCAACAATCTATATTGAAAAACCAACTAAGTTAAGGTATCAATTTATTCAAATAGAAAATCTCTTTTATGTTTATTCCCATCAATGTTCTTAATTTAAGACCAAATAATTAAATTTAATTGTTTAATACAACTATCGTTGGTATTTGTCTCTTAAATATGGGAAGAAGCAGAATAACTAAAACCACAAATAAACGTTTAAGCCGTTATAGGCAAAGTTGTTCCTCCTGCTTGGAACAAGGCAAACGCACTGCTTGAATTTTTAGGGGGATGAGAAAGGTGAAGCATTATCTCATTCCTAGCCATTGGATCTAGCCATTGGATCATCTTCATAAGCTACTGATACGAATAGGTTAAATTTAGTTTTCTTTTTGTTCTCTGTATTTTGTGCTCCATATTAGCGCCCTCTGTTTCTCAGTGTGTGGGCGTGGTTGATAATTTTAAATTGAGAATTGAAAAAGATGTTAAAGTTAGTAAATACATTCATATCGCAGTTCAATGCTGCGTTCTCTTAAAAAATATCGTAAACATCTGTGACGAGGGTGAGTGCAATTTGTGGAGTAATCAGAGGAGCTTTCGGCAGTGATCAAATCCTTCCTGGACTGGACTCTTAATAACAATTTAGGCAAAGAATAGTTTGTATGTTTGGCCAAAAAGAAGAATGTATTGGCTTGCATTAAAGGACCGCACCATTAGCAAATGTGTCTGTGGACTTAGTCCAACATTGCCAAATCCTCGGTGGAAGAGATACGCCTTCTATCTCTTGGTTTATCCTTTAAGCTATATATATAGAAGAATCTATATATTTCTATATAATAATTATAAAAGAAATTAAAAATTTATTTGATAAGAAATGTCATAACACATTATAATCCAATGTACTTCGTACCAAGTAAGAGATTATCTTGGAATTCACAATGATTAATTTAATCTAAATTGTCAAATTTATTTTTAATTTTTATTTCATTTTATTTAATTTTAATTTTATTTCATTTATTTCAGATTGTGTTTAGAAGCGACTGCCAGGTTATAGATAGCTTCATGCTGAGGGGGAAACGGAAGTCCAGGATCTAATGGAGAGGGCGGTCAATTAGAGAAATATATAAGGCGTGGCAAGTTGTCTGGTTAAGTAAAATTCCGGAAAATAAATAAGAAATCTTGATTCTATTAGTTTGTTGTGTAGAATCGAAACAATAATAATATTTTTATTTCTTAATCGCTTCACTGTTAAATATCCAATATATGAAAGGACTATAATCAAATTGTTTCAGTCCAATTTTACAGAGTGAGTTTTGAGCAAATTCTATATATATTTTCATATATCGGTACATATATGCATAATTTCAGAATAACAAAAATATTTGCAACTCAATAAAAGTTTTATATATTTCATTGTTATCTAATGTGAAGTCACTTTAATCAGCTGACATGCCCCAACTCTTCCTCTCTTCTTAATATTTTGGCTGATGACATATGTATATATAAATATTTTTTTATCTGTAATTTTGTATATTAATGTATATAAATATATATACACATTTACATACATGCATGTACTTTTGTTTATTTAATATTCCTACTTAACTTGTGAGTGTAGGAATCTGCCTGAATGTTGAATTGAATACATCCACTATTCGTTACCGATGTCATACCATATCATTATTCCTGATCAACATTAATAGCCAAATCGATCTAGATCTGCCAGTCTGTCTCCCTGTATTCTGATAATTTGGTTTGAAAGTTGTTGGGAATTCACTTATATTTAACTGCAATTCTATTTATTTGCGATCTCGACAGATATTCCATCATTTATTGTCCATCAGCGCAAATAATAAATGTTCACATTCAGATTAGAATATGAGTACATTTAAATAAGTTTCAAACAAAAATTATTTTATTGAAAAAGCTTCTTCTGAATTCACATTTAATGGGTATAAATGGATATTTAATGTGCCAACAATCTATATTGAAAAACCAACTAAGTTAAGGTATCAATTTATTCAAATAGAAAATCTCTTTTATGTTTATTCCCATCAATTTCTTAATTTAAGACCAAATAATTAAATTTAATTGTTTAATACAACTATCGTTGGTATTTGTCTCTTAAATATCGGAAGAAGCAGAATAACTAAAACCACAAATAAACGTTTAACCCGTTTCTTGTTCCTCCTGCTTGGAACAAGGCAAACGCACTGCTTGAATTTTTAGGGGATGAGTAAGGTGAAGCATTATCTCATTCCTAGCCATTGGATCTAGCCATTGGATCATCTTCATAAGCTACTGATACGAATAGGTTAAATTTAGTTTTCTTTTTGTTCTCTGTATTTTGTGCTCCATATTAGCGCCCTCTGTTTCTCAGTGTGTGGGCGTGGTTGATAATTTTAAATTGAGAATTGAAAAAGATGTTAAAAGTAGTAAATACATTCACATCGCAGTTCAATGCTGAGTTCTCTTAAAAAATATCGTAAACATCTGTGACGAGGTTGAGTGCAATTTGTGAAGTAATCAGAGGAGCTTTCGGCAATGATCAAAATCCTTCCTGGACTGGACTCTTAATAACAATTTAGGCAAAGAATAGTTTGTATGTTTGGCCAAAAAGAAGAATGTATTGGCTTGCATTAAAGGACCGCACCATTAGCAAATGTGTCTGTGGACTTAGTCCAACATTGTCAAATCCTCGGTGGAAGAGATACGCCTTCTATCTCTTGGTTTATCCTTTAAGAGTTAAAGAAATGCTGAGATCAGTAACAGAAGTAAGAGCATGCAAAGGATCTTTTATCGCGGTAAACTGATAATGGATTATATATAAATATAGAAGAAAGGAGAAAGAAAGCACAAAACTGGCTAATTGAATCAATTTAATAATCTTATGAGATTCAAACTAAAATCAAAAACTTATTTTGATATAAATTTTGTACTTTTCGTGTTAAATATAAATTTTATTTGTCAACTGATTTATAGTTATATGCAAAATCTAGGAGACAAAAACTTCATTATATATGTATATAAAAATAATAATGATAATAAATTATCGGTTTTCATATTTAAGATAATATTTTCCATTCCTTTCTATTGGGATCGAAACATGACGATTAATAGGTGCCTGGGAAACTCTTTAATTCTTTTATATAGTTATCGATTCTTATTTACATTATATCTGGTCGATGTTACTCTCCAATTTAAGCAATCCAAGGTGGGCTCCTCTTTAGCACCGGGTGAAAATGTTACGCCCAGACTAAAATAAAATTGTTATATCCGAATGATCTTGGACATTTATGTACATACAAGTGAGAAGGCAAGGGGGGGAGTGGAGTGGCAGTCCATCGGATATAGTTGTCAATTCCAATTTAAATTATCTTTATAAATCCGATTCATTTGAATAATTGTATTACCAATCAAACTCTTTAGTCTATGTATACATTGTGTGGCAAATCCACTTCAATTTGGTGAGATACCCCTAATATACTCTTCCTCTATTATTTATATGGGTGATGAAATATTTTTCGTTATCAGTAAAACTTGTGTGTATGGATGTGTGTGTGTGTGAGTGTATGTAAATATTTCTGAGTACTCAATGGAAATATTATTTAAATGAGATTTAAGTCATAAATTATTATAAACATCTGATCAATTGTAAAATAATAATATTTTCTATATCCTTTGCAAGGATATTAAAAATGATTAAAGATATTTTGAATTGGAATTTTCTCTTGGAACATTTCCTTAACTTTTCTTATATAATGAAATAATCTCGATCTCGTTCTACAAGTGCAATAAATATATTTGAATTCAATTATATTAATTTCTTTTTTAATTGTCTCTTAATTTTAGTTTAGACATTCATGTTAATTTAATAAGAGATTATTCGATAGGTAGAACTAAAGAGAATCCCCCTCAGACCACTTCCACACATTCATTCTAATATATAGACAAATCGGTTATCAATACAAAAGCTGACCTAGAGCATTCAGCTGATAAATGCCCAAAAGTTGATTAATCTAACATAGAAAGCAACGAAAGGGCAGTGGAAGGGCTTCCATCCATTCCATATTATATATACATATATAGTATATAGTATGCAGATGCTAAATCAGAATCACTGAATGAAAACATATATGTACTAGACAGAGAAGGTTAATTCTTAAAATGGGGTTTATTTTACTCATATTAACTATATGGATTAGGAAATAATTTTATTACAATTTCAATATATATTTTCATTTTCTTTGTTTCATTCAATTTAATGTTCAAACACTGACAACAGATGCTCTAACTATTTTCTTTTACATTTGATATTCTTTGATATAGATAACTAAAGACTGCACTTTATTTTGATTCAGGTACATTCTGAGTTTTATATCTGATATAGAAGCAGATGTTGACCAATTTAATCCTCCTGAAACAATGAAAATATTCGAAATACTCAAAATGAGTTAACGTAGATTAAAACTTGTGTCGAACCCCTCTTATCACCTACGTACATGTATGCGGCTATGTATACTCTTCTCACTCTCTTCGCTTGATAATGAAGAGAACAAGTGAAGATGCCCCAGAATCAAGTTTTGTGATTTTACTTCCAAATTTTTATACCCTGTACCCATAGGGTACAAGGGTATATTAAAGTCGCTAAAATGTATGTAACAGGCAGAAGGAAAATTTTCCGACCCCATAAAGTATATATATTCTTGATCAGCATCAACAGCCGAGTCGATATAGCCATGTCCGTCTGTCCGTCCGTCTGTCCGTCCGTCCGTATGAAAATCGAGATCTCAGAGACTATAAGAGCTAGAGCAACCAAACTTGGTGTCAACATCCGTCTAGTCCATACGCAGATCAAGTTTGTTTCAAATTTTTGCCACGCCCACTTCCGCCCCCGCAAATTACAGAAAACTATAACTAGAGTTCTGTTGAAGCTACAGTATTTATTTTTGGTAGACCCAATTATATAGCCAATATGTACCATGTGACCGAAATCGGTCAATAAATATCGGAGATATACGTATATATGTTTTGTACTGAAATTCTATGGGCAGCAGCAGCTGAAATGTGTGAGCGAGATAGCATGCTCATGTTGCTTTGTACCGAATGACGCATTAGTTCCGTTCACTGTTAGGAGTGAGAGAGAGAGCATGCATTTGCTGTTTTGGCTTGTTAAGAGAATTTTATGAAAAATTTTATTCAATTAATGAGGATTGCGAAGGAGTCTGTTTATATGAAATATCCTTTTTTGGTACAGGGTATACTCCAAGTCGGCAGAGACGACTTGCTTGCTTCATTTTTATTTCTTTAGTTTTATGAAACAATTCATAAAATGCCTTAAAGTAAATTTGCAACTAAAAAGACATAGCTGATATTTAGCAGGCTATATATATATACATTTCTATATACATATATGTATATCTGAAGTACAGAGCATTCATTTAAATTAAAGTTCATCAAAGGTGATTTATTTGTGTTTGCTAAATGAAAGTATTGAAGTTCTAATCAAAAAAAATATCAAAGAAGCTAACTTCGGCCGTGCCGAAGTTTGTATACCCTTTGCAGATTAATTGATTACTTTCTCCGTCATATCGGATTCAAGATATTTTAAAAATTGGAAATATAAAATTTAAAAAAAATTTGAACCAAAAAACGAAAAACTTCGAGTTTGCCAACGGCCGGATTTGAACCTCCGCTCATCGTCATTCCTAGAATCGATCTCTACCTATAGCGCTACCAAACTTATAATTCACTGCCTCGCTATTTCGGTATACATTGCAAGCGTCTAGCTTCTCGCTCTCTAAAGTTTCTGACGAATTCTAGAAAACAACAACACAATACAAATAGTTTTCTGTCTCTTTCTGTTTCGCACTCAGCTTGTAGTTTTTTCAAGCACGTGTTCGCATATATGTATGTATGTATGTTTGTATGTTTCCATGTATGTTGTTTGTGTACGAATATATAAAAGCAAATATAAACGTATTTAATTGGCTGCATATGCAAACATACTGATGCTGATGGGGGTTGATTCATTGATTTTATTGATTTATGTCGGTGTTTATTATCCGATCTGATTCAAACTTACTGATATGATGTAAAAGTATAATTCTCATCTGCTCACCAAATTTGGTTGAGATATCTTAAAAAAACAAAAAGTTTTTCTCACAAAAACATACTTTTTCTGATGGGGGTTAATTATTGATTTTATTGATTTACGTCGGTGTTTATTATCCGATCTGAATCAAACTTGCTGGTAAGGTGTAAAAGCAGAATTCTCATCTATGTGCCAAATTTGGTTGAGATATCTTAAAAAACAAAAAAGTTCTTCTCACAAGAACTGTTTTGAACAACTCACATTTTGACCGAGGTACCTCTGATCTTTCCTATTTTTCTATAACTTATAGTTGTCCGATCCGACCAATCTTTGAACTTAATTTGCTTGCAACATCAACGGACAGAATGATATGACTTTTATTCACGTAGCTCAAAATTTAAGATCGATTAAGTATGTAGAAACAGACAGACGGACAGACGGACATGGTCATATCGACTCGGCTTTCGATGCTGATCAAGAATATATATACTTTATGGGGTCGGAAACGATTATTTCTATGCGTTACAAACATCTGACCAATTTTATTATACCCTCTGCAAGGGTATAAAGATATTTCCAGTCCCCCTCCCGTGTTCTTCCCTCCTCAGATGGTTCCAAGTGATAGCGAACCTTTGGGTATTTATTATTTCATTGCGGATTTGCTGGGAATGCTCTTTGTGTTCCACCTGGGAACTGATCCACAGCCCAAAGGCATTCGTCTCCATCCACATATCAATCACATGGTCAAGCAATTGAACCATAATCAACTCCAGAAGAGGTTATCGGAACGTGGATTCGTAAGTTTGTGGACTGATGCAATAATTATCACTCTTTTGATACATTTATATTAAGTAGTATATATATTATCTTTTTCATTCTGTATATGCGTAATACAATCTACTTTTGTCTTGCTGACCCAAGTTATCTACCAGGGCATTTTTTAAGGATTTTTCACAAGGTGGCCTGAAGAAAAATTTCTCCTCGAACCCCCACCCAACCGTTTCTCTACCGAGAACTAAGACGATGCGGAACCTACTGTAGTGTAAGACAAACGCTTAGAACGGGAACCAGTTAATAGGAGATTTTACGATATTTATACACGTGAACGAGGAAAATTGGTTTGGAGCAAATTAAAGCACTTATTCTACGTGTACTGTTAGTGTAGCAATTTCATGTGTTTAATGCAAAAGAAAATGAGCTGATCAAGAGATTTTCTACATTTCTAATGGCGAAAACCACAGCAGAAATGATTTAAGAGGGTCGAAACCATTTTTGGCGAAGAAAAGGTTTCTGACTTTTCATGAAATGTTTGCGATTGTTGGCCAGCAATCCAAGAAATCAAGGATCTCGACACTTCAAACGAAGGTGCAAAAATGTCGCATAAGCTGCTTCGACTGATACCACTGACATGTGGGATTTTGCAGAAACTGTTGTGCTCTTTACTGGTCACTTCACCTCACTCCATGATTGTTGATTGAAAGTGATTTCTCATTATAATCAAATTAAATCAAACCAACCTTAGATGAAATCATGAATTCGAGAATGTTTGTGGCACTGAATGGATTAGGTACACCTTTATATGATCCGAGGCCAGCTGTAGCAGAGTTCCTTCGCAAGACAGAGAGGCGGTTCCGAGTACCTGATCTCACCTTGTACTCCGACTGGTAAAGATGGTGGTTTGTGATTTTATAATCATATCTATTCCATAGACGAATTGTGATCGACGGGTTGGGACTCGCTCATACCAAAACATTTGCAATAAAAAAAGTATTCCCAGAAATAGTTATTTTTCATATCCAACTTCTTACATACTTGCTCATAAACTCTTAATTATAGCTGACAAAAATCCTGGAGCACGTGCAGAATTTATAGAATTTATATATCAAACGGAAGTCGTGAGTATGTTTTTTGCAGATAAATCCTCGTCGACAGTATATTTGATGAACTGTCATTCATTCGTTGATAAATTTTTGTGATGAGCACTAAAAAACTTCACTAGAATGAGTAAGTTATATATTTATTGACATTTTGCGGAAATCATGTTGTTCAGAAAATTTCTGGCATTATTTTCGAAAATTGGTTGCGGCCAAATTATGATTACTACGTGGCCAAGGCAGATTACTACGTGGCCATTTAGCCACGTTCGTATTACTTAAAAAATGCCCTGTTATCTACTAACTCATCTAAGAATTTATGGAATATCGACAATTAATCATCAAATGAAGGACATGAGAATTTGTTACTATCGGAGAGAAATATAACTGTGAGTAATATAATTCAATTCTCAAAGGAAAACCTGTTCTCTGGGTATGTGATAAGTTAAGTTTGACTTTCCTTCCTTATCTTCGATTTTTAATAGTTCAATTCCACAGCCACTCCCATCGCAAAATCGAAGGGCCAATCGATCGCCCTGTTGGATGAATCGTAAGTAAAAAATAATATACAATTTTTTGATTCATATGCATGTATATATGTATATATAGCTATCGAATATGAGCTTCTGTTTTATAGCGTTTAGTTTCGTTTAGCCTTAATTTGATTTCTATTTCGAATTTTAACTTGTAACTTAAGTGATTAGCCATAATCAGAATTAAAATGACAAATTAAAATAGCATTAAACCAAATTGTAGCCATCGGAATATTATATCTGCCTATTGAGTCTGATTAGAGGCAACCGATATCGATTTAAATGGTTACCCTTAAGGATAAAGTGTATCCCTCTTGGGTTAGATCAGATGATGAACTAATATTATATTGAAAACCGACATTTGTCGAGTATTTTGATCTATCCAATCAATCTATCAAGTGGCATATCGTAATATCTCCGACGCCATGTCTCCGTTTAGTGCATTTTTTTTGTCGGAGATATAGCGTTTTTTTTATGGCGGAGATGTGTCGTCTTAAAAGCGACATATGTCCGCTGCGATTAACTGTGAAGATATGTCGCTTTTAACACGAAAATGTACATATATACGCGGCGGAAATATATTGTTTTAAACGACATACGATCGCCGATCAAAAAAAGACAATCACATCTCCTCGAGTGTTTGTATTTATGTATGTGAAGCTGTCGCGATTTCGTTTGGCTATGTTCACGCCGAAAAATTTGGCTTCAAGTTTTATTATTTTTAAGAAATTCTCGCCCGTATTATATATATTCTATATTCATTTGGAAGGTGGTTTTTGAAATTTATATATGTATAAACATTTCAATTTTGGTGTGCATCGCGGACTAATATTGTTAAGAGTAATTTATATATGTATACATTTAAGAGAAGAAAATGTATAGCTTGAAGATGTATATTTTCAGAATTAATTTTTTTAGTGTAATAAGTAAACTGTCAGTTGGATGTGCCTTAAAAGTGAATAATGCCAATGTTTATGTTATCTTTAAGATTTAAAGATTTTTGATATATGTTAAAAAACAGATTCCAAACAAAATCTTATATACAGCTGTGTTCACATAAATAACAGTGCTCTGGAGCTGTTACTAACAAGTTTAAATTTAGAATTAGTATGTATATTTAATTAAAAAAATACTATTTTTAGTATTTTTACATTTTCAGAAATGAAATAAAAAGTGGAAAAATTTATTTTTACATTTTATCTTGTTTACAAAAATTCGAAAGCAATTCTTAAACATCAAATCAAAGGTTAATTTAGATTCTTGAGACTTAATATTTGGTCGTAAACCCCTTATTAGTAATAACGGCTTGGCATCTGGGTGGATTCAACTCCACTAGGTCCTGGTAACGCTTTCTTCTCGGATTACTATTCGACAACTTTTTCTTTGCGACTCTTTGTTTAATGTCCCCCAATAAATTTTAAAATCTGGCGACTGAGCTGGCCATGGCATCACGTCGATATATATAATATTCTATGTTTTCTTGGCAGCAAATATATTGCTTAGACCCTGCTCTACAAAAGAAGTCAATTTTTCTGTTCTTCAGTCCAGAGAATATTGCACCACATTCGACCTGGTCACTTCAATTTGTTTTAGGCGAAATCCAAGTGTGCTTCTATGTGATTCGTAGTGACGTAATTAACTCTCCTTGAACTTTGTGCACTTAATTTGTATATTAGAAGTCTACTCCTAATAGGGTCATCGCTTTCTGGCAGGATTAGATAAGGGGGTGAAAACGGCTTGCATCTGCTGCATTAAAGGACATCTGGGTCATCTGAATGATGATATGTTGCATGTTTTATGCTACTTGTTTCGGGTTTTATTTCATAATTTTGGACATTGCAAACCATCTTTGGAAAATATAAAAATACCAAATATTTTTTTTACTCTTCCTGCACTTGAATCAAAAACTGATATTTTTGTGAACAGGATAATTTGGAGGTATAATCCATATTTTGATTATTTGTTAAAATATTGAAAATTTACTTAACCAAAAATAGTTTTAATTTAATTAAATATATATACAACTTGTAATTATAAAAAAATTTGATTCATTAAAGGTTGATTTCAGATGATTTATCGACTTTACATCAAGTGCTGTATGTATGATATATCTTTTTTTAATATCGGAGGTACGTCATTTGCATATGTATATCGTAGCTATGTCTCTCCCACGTAAAAATTGATGGTCAAATCATACGGAAAAATCTGATGGTCAAATCAATTGAAAGTTTATTATTACTGAATAGATAAGTTCATGGGAGGAAACAAAAATTACTACCCATAACTAATTATAAATGAATTAAATAAATTTTAGATCATAAAGTAATAAAATATTATTATTTTAAAGTTTATTATTTTTAAGAAAAGATCTTGTTGGGTTGAGCAGACTAGAATTACTACCCATAACTAATTGATAAATGAATTGATTAAATTGTTAGATGATTAAATTTCAATAAACTAGTACTTGTAATAATTTTTTGATTATGGGAATTTCGTTTAATTTTTAATACAATTATATTTTTATTTATCCAAAGCCCCTACCAAATTCCTTGGTAAAGGAGCTAAATTATATTGAATATTTTTGATTTATTTATGATACAAATATACTCAATTAAAATTAAACCTAACTCATGTAATGGACAGTGGTAACAATTACATATTAACATATTTATATGTTTGCATTAATTAAATTTTATACTTATATATATAAGTTATTCTTTTAAGAATTTATTTATGGTTTGTGACTTTATTTGTGGCCAACTGGCCCACTCCATATCATACAAGAAACTAAACTTATACTAACTTATTACAACCCAAGAAACCCACAGCTAATCCAAGAGAAGATGAATCAGCGCCTCATGCCATCCGGTTGGTGGCCGAGGTCAATGCTCCTCAGCTGGAGGATCACATTACAGTCGGCCGTGGGACCGACTAATTGCTAACGCGTTCACCCATTTATTTGGCTGGTCATAACTCCTCCCTCAACTAAGTGATGGACGTCCTCGGACTTCTTTAAAGCGGTCTGAAGGTTACTAATCAGCTGGGCTTGGTGTTTTATTTTCCAACGACGACGAACCTCGTAGATGATGAGGATTGCCACCACAACTATGGCCAGGGTAGCACCACTACTGATGATAGAACCAGATACCAGGTTGGAGCGAAGCTGACCGATGTTTTGTAAATTGGTCAAGCTTAGCTCATGTAGAAGTGGCAGACTTAGTTTCTCCCGATGGCTTATTATGTTGATTTGGGAGATAGCTGCAACCATTGGTTTCTTCTTCAATGCCCCATAATTGTTAACGAACAGGGTATCATTTATGGTCACTTTGTCATCAAATGTTGCTAAGTAGGTGCGGTGACATCATTGATAATTATTATCCCATCATCCACCACTGTCAGTGGATCCAGATGGCTGGATCGAGTGCCGCATTTCGCCAGTGTCCCGGATATGAGGTTCTGTGCGCAATTAGGTGTGGTTGATCTTCTGCAGAATGTTGTGCTCACCGCCACATCACACCCAGTAACCGCATACGAATCCGTGCCACAGACCGCCACTATGCTACCCTTTTCAAAATCTAAAACTATATTTTTTCTTTGAACCGGATAAACATTAATTTTCTTACATGCTAATTTTGGATTTGGATATTTTATCAGAAAGTGTAGGATGTCGTTATTCTGGAAAGCTTTAATGCTAGCTACCTCTAAGATATCAGTTATCAGTTAATGTTAGTGGGATGTCTGTTTTTGATTTCCTAAATATCTAGGTCATTAAGTATTACGGGGCTTATTAAATTTGCTTTCGCAAGTGTAATAGTTAATATTA
This sequence comes from Drosophila sturtevanti, assembly GCA_018150375.1. Classification (NCBI taxonomy): domain Eukaryota; kingdom Metazoa; phylum Arthropoda; class Insecta; order Diptera; family Drosophilidae; genus Drosophila; species Drosophila sturtevanti. The sequence goes on along the minus strand of JAECWJ010000190.1, from coordinate 12,262 downwards.
AATTTTGTAGGTCTGAAATGACCATTCTATTTTTTGCCAAGACAGATTCAAATAGGTGTTCAATATTTAATTCATCGATTTTGCTTATTTCATTTAAAGAGTTAGTGAGCTTATTTAATCTATCTTGAAGTTTACTATTTATTTCAATTTGTTTATTTTCTTATTCACTTAACTGATTTTGTCTAAATTTAACTTGTTCCCAATCATCAAAATCAACCACTTTAAGGGCTGTGCCTAATATGTTTAGACTCCTAGCATACCTATGATGTACTCTTAATGTCTCTATTAGTGTACTTATCCTATCGATATCTGCTAGTATTACTTTTCTCACATGTTCTTGTTTAAACGATTCCACCAACACTCTCGTCTCTTCGCCGTATGTTACATCTCCGTCCATTACAGGAATGTAATTGGACGTTGAGTAATTCATCAATTTTACCGAAGCCACCACTAAAGCCATTAGTATCGGCTGCACGAGTTTAATTCTAAATGAACTATTAGAAATTAAAAAATAATAAAAATATTTTATCGAAGGTTGTCCTTATGGACCACCCTCCCTTTTATGAGAACAGACGTTCCCAGGTCTGCCTCCACTGTACCTTCCGTATATAACGGGGACAGTTTGTTACCTAATCGTTTATTTGACTTCATCCATACCTTGTCTCCTACCTGATATTTTTTGTCAGCTCTTTTTTTAATTCCCCTGTTCCAATTGTTTGTTCTGGGTTTTCTCGAGTTTTCCCCGAATAACTGCCTCCATTTCTGCGGTTGTCTTATGAAGTATTTCTATCGGTTGCTTGTTTGTCACCGAATGGAGAACTTAATTTTTTGCATCTTGCAATCTCCGTCAGGCTGCTATGGAATCTCTCTTTCTGCCCATTCGAAGTGCTATGCAATGGAGGTGCATTTGCAATATGAATATCAAAATTATTTAACAATGATTTTATTGTCTCAGAACTTGGAAAATTTATCAAGACATGTAAGAAAAAGTTTCTTATCTGTTGAAAAAACGTCGACGTATGTAAAATTTCTCCTGCAAAAGATGGAATGGGAGTGACACCTAATAAGTGCTTTCTAGGGTGTCTATCGTACTTGGCCACTGAACAAATTTGGCAATTTGCAGCAATCTCTGTTGCTAATCTGTTCATATTTGGAAAAAAATAATCGCGAACATTTTCTTGGGCTGCTCGATGAGCTCTGTTATGCTCAATTGTTAGTATTTCCCTTTGTTCCGTTCGGTCAGGAATATCGCTGACTAGGTACTTCGAGTACCTAAAAGTTGTGGTTGGGAACATTTCTACAAGTCTATGCTGAATGAAGGCAAGCACTGGCTACCACATTAATGTGCTTCTATCAGACACTTGAATAATATGCCTTGTTTTTGCCTGAAAAAGTAAGAATGTTCTTACTGAAGGGAAGTCTGCCTCTTCGAGGATAATTTGAATCCTAAAACAATTGACCGGCTTGTCTGTTAAATCAATAGTGTAGGTCAGTGATTCTTCGTTATGTACTATAGTGATGTCCGATTCTTGAGACTGTAAAGCATTTATGTTTTGCCGTGACAGTGCGTCGGCAACTTTATTTTCTTTTCCTGGTTTATAAATAAGTTTCGCGTTGTGATGGTCAATAAAGGATTTCCATCGCTTCATTTTTGCGTTTGTATTGCGATCGGACACTGCGAAGGTAAGGGGTTGATGGTCCGTATAAATGTTTAAGTCTCTAACTCCGTACAGGTAATTTCGGAGTGTTTTTAAAGCCCAAACGATTGCCAAGAGTTCCCTTTCATTAGTCGCTAGATCGGGTTCTTGATTATCATTGTTATGGGTCTTCCGTCCTGCGACAATACTGCTTTCAGGCCGTGTCCTGAGGCATCTGTTGTTAGATCGAATGGCTTTTTATAATCAGGGTATCTTAACATGACATCTTCAGATGTGAAAATTAGAAAATTTTCTAAATTTTAATTCCTTATTTATTTATTTTATTATACCCTGTACCCATAGGGTTCAAGGGTATGTTAAAGTCGCTAAAATGTATGTAACAGGCAGAAGGAAAATTTTCCGACCCCATAAAGTATATATATTCTTGATCAGCATCAACAGCCGAGTCGATATAGCCATGTCCGTCTGTCCGTCTGTCCGTCCGTCCGTATGAACATCGAGATCTCAGAGACTATAAGAGCTAGAGCAACCAAACTTGGTGTCAACATCCGTCTAGTGTCTACGCAAATTCTATGGGCAGCAGCAGCTGAAATGTGTGAGCGAGATAGCACGCTCATGTTGCTTTGTACCGAATGACGCATAAGTTTCGTTCACTGACAAGAGTGAGCGAGAAAGCATGAATTTGGTGATTCGACTTGCTAGGAGAATTTTATAAAACATTTTATATTCAATTAATGGGGATTTGGAAGGAGTTTGAGTTTATGAAATATCCTTTTTGGTACAGGGTATACTCCAAGTCGGCAAGGACGACTTGCTTACTTCATTTATTTTATAATTTTATATTTCCAATTTTTTAAATATCTTGAATCCGATATGACGGAGAAAGTGATATTTTTTTGTTTTGTTTTTGCATTTTTGATGATATATGTATATGTATATGTATTCATATTAGACATCTGCATGGCTCCATTCAAAACGTAAAATTGACTACATTCGAATGGAATAAAATTGAGTGAGTGAGAAGCACACAATGAGTGAATGTGTATAGAATAGTAGTACATTTTGACAGTAATGCAAAGCGAATTGAGTAAGAATGAGACATGCTGAAAACATTCGAATTACTCGGGTATGACAGAACATACATACATACATACATACATACACACATTGCATTTCGTGTGGAGTGTCAAAGTTAAGCAGTCGGAAAAATGGAAAGAGAGAAAATTAGCCAAAGCGAAAATGTAAGTATTTAAATTTTATTTTTTATTTTGTTGGTTTTGTGTTGGTTTGTTATTGTTTTAGATTTTATGTGCTTTTATTAATAATATGTTTCCTTTATGCTTAGTTTAAAAACTTCGTACTTGTGACCTGTCCATAAATGTTTTTTGTGTAATTCCTTTCAGATTTAATAAAGTTTTATTAAAATAGACAGGTTGTGATCGCAGTAATCACGAAAGAAAGAGTCGCACTCGAAATAAAAGCGAAGCTGCATAGTGGCATGTACAGCTTAATAGAAAAGAGAGGTCGAAGCGAAGTTTGTCAGTTCTTTTCAAAAATAAATGAAGTAAGCAAGTCGTCCCTGCCGACTTGGAGTATACCCTGTACCAAAAAAGGATATTTCATAAACTCAAACTCCTTCCAAATCCCCATTAATTGAATATAAAATGTTTTATAAGATTCTCCTAGCAAGTCGAATCACCAAATTCATGCTTTCTCGCTCACTCTTGTCAGTGAACGAAACTTATGCGTCATTCGGTACAAAGCAACATGCGCATGCTATCTCGCTCACACATTTCAGCTGCTGCTGCCCATAGAATTTCAGTACAAAACATACATATATACGTATTATCTCCGATATTTTTTTTTTTTTTTTTTTCGCGCGAATCCCAACGGGTGCACTAAGTGCCCACACCTCCCGCCCAACCGACCGAGGGGCGCATACCGCATAACGTACGGCTCGAGACGCGGGAACAAGATCACAAAACACAGACAAATAAACGAATTCTACATCTAGTTACGAACTAAATAAGCTAAGATAGAAGTTTTTAGGAAAGGAAGAGAGAGCTCAGAACTGATTACACTGTAAAGGCGGTTGTAATCAGAACAAAGGACTCGAAAAGGTTCATGCATAGCATAGTTATGAGGTATGAAAGTTCTAGTAGGTCTACAAGGAACAGATAAAGCTACGCGGCTCAATAGCTCAGGGGAGTCTATATCACCATTAAGGAGCTTGTGGATGAAGATCACGCCAAGCATTACTCTACGGTTAGTTAGAGAAGGTAGGTTAAGTAAAAGAAGTCTACTAGAGTACGATGGTAAATTGATATTGCGATCCCAGTTCAGACCACGAAGAGCAAAGAGTAGGAACTGCTTTTGGACAGATTCAATTCTTGCTTGGTGTGACTCATATTGAGGTGCCCATATGCAAGATCCATACTCAAGGATAGGACGGACTAAAGAAGTAAAGAGAATTTTGGTTGTGTAAGGGTCATTAAATTCCTTTGACCATCTTTTTACAAACCCAAGAACTCCCATAGCTTTGCCGACAGTAGTGGAAATATGAGACTTAAAAGATAACTTTCGGTCCATAAGGACACCCAAGTCATTTATCTCATCGAGGCGTTTTAAAGGACTATTATTAAGAAAATATGTCACAATCTGTGGAGTATTTCTGAAAAAAGTTAATACACTACATTTGGAAGTGTTGAGGTTAAGCAAGTTAAGTCCACACCAAGACTCGAAGTTATGAAGGTCAGATTGCAACCGAAATGGGGAGGCCATGTCCTTAAAACTAAGACAAATCTTAACGTCATCCGCATACATAAAGACTCGAGAGTGATTTATGACTGAGGGAAGATCGTTTATGAATAATGTGAAAAGCAAAGGTCCCAGATGACTGCCCTGAGGCACTCCCGAAGTCACATGGATGGACCTAGAATATGAAGACTTGAAAAGAACCTTTGAGTTCTTTTGTCAGATATTCTCGAATCCAACCAAGTAAAAGGGCTTGGAAAGCCAATATTACTTAACTTAAGAAGAAGAAGCGCATGATTAACAGAATCAAAAGCCTTACTGAAATCAGTGTAAATGACATCAGTTTGCCTTGCATTCTTAAATCCTTCGATCGTCAAAGATGTAAATTCTAATAGGTTAGTGGTTGTAGATCTATGTTTCACAAACCCATGCTGAGTTGGTGAAATAATAGAGCTTCAAAAATGTTGCAATTGAGAAGTAATTATCTTTTCAAACGCTTTAGGAATAGCGGACAATTTAGAGATACCCCTACAGTTCGTTGCATCGGATTTCCTACCATTCTTATAAAGAGGAATGATATAGGATTTCTTCCAAATAGATGGAAAAGTTGAAGAGTTAACGGACAATACAAAAAGTTTTAAAATTGGCTTACATAGAGCCTCTGCGCAAAATCTGAGTACACAGCCTGGTATCCCATCGGGGCCAGGAGAGTACACTGGTTTTACTAAATTAAGCACGCTAAGTAACGAACTTTCATCAATCAAAGGATTATAGATACAATTAGACTTTTTCAACTGGTAAGGATACGAAAGATTCGCTCGATATTCCGTGGAGGAATAAGTTGTTTTAAAAAAATCAGCAAACAAATCAGCAATTTCTTGATCAGTGTCCGCTGTATTATTTTCAAAAGAAATTCGGGATGGAAGGACGGACGTCTTACGTTTAGAATTGACGAAATTATAGAATAATTTCGGATTTTGTGAGAACTCAAATTTGCAACGCTGAAGGTAGTTCTTATAACATTGCGTGTTAAGCCTCATAAAATCCGAGCGTGCGACTAAATAACGAGCGAAATCAGAGGGACGACATGATTTCTTGTACTTTTTATAATATCTGGATTTCACGTTCTTTAAGTTAGATAACTCACGAGAAAACCAGGGGGTCGATGAGACAACACTGGCATCCTGCATGGGACACAAACCCTAAGAAGCGAATCGAGAGTATTGTAAAAAATAGAAATAGCTAGATCCATGTCTGAACAATTGTATAAAGGGGACCAATCTGTTGAAAGAATAAGCTCATTCAATTTAAGAAAGTTGGCTTTATGAAAGTTACGTGATCTAGGCTTTGTCTTAACACCAACAATTGGTGCTCGAAAAGGTAGATCAATAGTCAATTCTAAAGTGGGGTGAAATTTATCTTCCGGGAGGACTAGAGGGTCAGTTCTAGAAACAACGCAGTTGGAAGAATCAATCACAAATATCAGATCCAAAGATCTTCCATTCTTATTACGGACAGAGTTTATCTGGGCCAAGGATAATTCAAAAAGGCCATCAATAATCAAATGTGACGAAGAAGGAAGCAACGAAGCAGATTCATCTGAAGGTGACCAAGAGCAATTAAGATGTCACTATCCGATAGCAAAGAAGAAACATATTGAATTGACTCTAGATGTTTGTTATATACTGACATGTCGGATTGTGGCGGAATGTAAGAACATGTTACGTAGGCGGAAAACGACTTGAGTCTAACCTTAACACCAACAAACTCAATTTCCTGAAATTCAGGAGAATGAATAATGTCAGAGGGTAAGGTAGAGTCAACTGCTATCAAAACTCCTCCACCTACGCGATTGGTCCGATCACGCCTAAAAATTGAAAATTTTGAAGAAAGAACAGATGCATCGCTAATATCAGGTTTTAACCATGTCTCTGTAAAAGCTAAAATATTAAAATCAAATACTAAACTATCTACATATAGTCTAGGAAGCTTTAAGAATTTATTTATGGTTTGTGACTTTATTTGTGGCCAACTGGCCCACTCCATATCATACAAGAAACTAAACTTATACTAACTTATTACAACCCAAGAAACCCACAGCTAATCCAAGAGAAGCTGAATCAGCGCCAACTGTGGCCAGGGTAGCACCACTACTGATGATAGAACCAGATACCAGGTTGGAGCGAAGCTGACCGATGTTTTGTAAATTGGTCAAGCTTAGCTCATGTAGAAGTGGCAGACTTAGTTTCTCCCGATGGCTTGTTATGTTGATTTGGGAGATAGCTGCCACCATTGGTTTCTTCTTCAATGCCCCATAATTATTAACGAACAGGGAATCATTTATGGTCACTTTGTCATCGAATGTTGCTAAGTAGGTGCCAGAAACCACTTGCGCGTGATTGTCTTTGTTGATGATGGTTGCGGTGACATCATTGATAATTATTATCCCATCATCCACCACTGTCAGTGGATCCAGATGGCTGGATCGAGTGCCGCATTTCGCCGGTGTCCCGGATATGAGGTCCTGTGCGCAATTAGGTGTGGTTGATCTTCTGCAGAATGTTGTGCTCACCGCCACATCACACCCAGTAACCGCATTCGACTCCGTGCCACAGTCCGCAACTATGCTACCCTTTAAATACATTATTAACATTATTAATTATAAACATTAATTTTCTTACATACTAATTTCGGATTTGGATATTTTATCAGAAAGTGTAGGATGTCGTTATTCTGGAAAGCTTTAATGCTAGCTACCTCTAAGATATCAGTTATCAGTTAATGTTAGTGAGATATCTGTTTTTGATTTCCTAAATATCTAGGTCATTAAGTATTACGGGACTTATTAAATTTGCTTTCGCAAGTGTAATAGTTAATATTAAATTTTGTAGGTCTGAAATGACTATTTTTTGCCAAGACAGTTTCAAATAGGTGTTCAATATTTAATTCATCGATTTTGCTTATTTCATTTAAAGAGTGAGCTTATTTAATCTATCTTGAAGTTTACTATTTATTTCAATTTGTCTATTTTCTTGTTCACTTAACTGATTTTGTCTAAATTTAACTTGTTCCCAATCATCAAAATCTGGGGTGCTTTAAGAGCTGTGCCTAATATGTTTAGACTCCTAGCATACCTATGATGTACTCTTAATGTCTCTATTAGTGTACTTATCCTATCGATATCTGCTAGTTTTACTTTTCTCACATGTTCTTGTTTAAACGATTCCACCAACACTCTCGTCTCTTCGGCGTATGTTACATCTCCGTCCATTACAGGAATGTAATTGGACATTGAGTAATTCGTCAATTTTACCGAAGCCACCATTAAAGCCATTAGTATCGGCTGCACGAGTTTAATTCTAAATGAACTATTAAAAATTAAAAAATAATAAAAATATTTTATCGAAGGTTGTCCTTATGGACCACCCTCCCTATGAGAACAACGTCCGGTCTGCCTCCACTGTACCTTCCGTATATAACGGGGACAGTTTGTTACCTAATCGTTTATTCGACTTCATCCATACCTTGTCTCCTACCTGATATTTTTTGTCAGCTCTTTTTTTATTCCCCTGTTCCAATTGTTTGTTCTGGGTTTTCTCGAGTTTTCCCCGAATAACTGCCTCCATTTCTGCGGTTGTCTTATGAAGTATTTCTATCGGTTGCTTGTTTGTCACCGAATGGAGAACTTAATTTTTTGCATCTTGCAATCTCCGTCAGGGTGCTATGGAATCTCTCCACCTGCCCATTCGAAGTGCTATGCAGTGGAGGTGCATTTGCAATAATAATTAACAAATATTTATTTCCAGAGTATATGAAATATCGGGAAGAGGTTAATTAACGGAATGGAGCTTTTATGCAACAACCAGCAATGTCTACAGAACTTGGAAAATTTATCAAGACATGTAAGAAAAAGTTTCTTATCTGTTGAAAAAACGTCGACGTGTAAAATTTCTCCTGCAAAAGATGGAATGGGAGTGACACCTAATAAGTGCTTTCTAGGGTGTCTATCGTACTTGGCCACTGAACAAATTTTGCAATTTGCAGCAATCTCTGTTGCTAATCTGTTCATATTTGGAAAAAAATAATCGCGAACATTTTCTTGGGCTGCTCGATGAGCTCTGTTATGCTCGGTTCTTAGTATTTCCCTTTGTTCCGTTCGGTCAGGAATATCGCTGACTAGGTACTTCGAGTACCTAAAAGTTGTGGTTGGGAACATTTCTACAAGTCTATGCTGAATGAAGGCAAGCACTGGCTACCACATTAATGTGCTTCTATCAGACACTTGAATAATATGCCTTGTTTTTGTCTGAGAAAGTAAGAATGTTCTTACTGAAGGGAAGTCTGCTTCTTCGAGGATAATTTGATTCCTAAAACAATTGACCGGCTTGTCTGTTAAATCAATAGTGTAGGTCAGTGATTCTTCGTTATGTACTATAGTGATGTCCGATTCTTGAGACTGTAAAGCATTTATGTTTTGCCGTGACAGTGCGTCGGCAACTTTATTTTCTTTCCCTGGATTATAAATAAGTTTCGCGTTGTGATCGTCAATAAAGGATTTCCATCGCTTCATTTTTGCGTTTGTATTGCGATCGGACACTGCGAAGATAAGGGGTTGATGGTCCGTATAAATGTTTAAGTCTCTAACTCCGTACAGGTAATTTCGGAGTGTTTTTAAAGCCCAAACGATTGCCAAGAGTTCCCTTTCATTAGTCGCTAGATCGGGTTCTTGATTATCATTGTTATGGGTCTTCCGTCCTGCGACAATACTGCTCCCAGGCCGTGTCCTGAGGCATCTGTTTTTAGGTCGAATGGCTTATTATAATCAGGGTATCTTAACATGACATCTTCAGATGTTAAGATATTTTTGAGTCTATCGAACGTTTGCAACTGTTTAGCTGTAAGTTCGATTTTGACCTTTCTGGAGTGGTTGGTGCTAACCTTCCCATTGTCTCCCTTAAGTATTTCTGTTAACGGTCTTGCGATTGCGGCATATGAGAAACTCTCATACCTGCATCGCCAAGACATTGAAGAATAATGTCAATGTGTTTAACATGATCTTCTTTTGTTTCAGAAAATATGATAACATCGTCCACATAGACGTGACAAATTTTCCCGATGTATTCTCTTAGAACATCATCAAAAGCCCTCTGAAAAATACTAGGGGCGTTTTTTAGTCCGAATGGGAGTCGACAAAATTCGTACTTCCCACTTTTGACAGAGAAGGCGGTTTTCTCCCTATCCCCCTCTGCCAGCTCAATCTGGTGAAATCCCGACTTTAGATCCAAAGTTGACAAATACTGTGCTTTTCCCATGTTCGACAGTATTGTCGTAATAGAGGGAATCGGATACTTCTCCGACACAGTTACTTGGTTTAATTTTCGAAAATCAATGACCATTCTTTTCTTTTTATGGCCGTGTTCGTCAACGCCTTTTTTGTCTACAATCCAAATTGGATTATTGTAGGGCGATCTAGACGGTCGTATAATGCCGTCTTTTAAAAGTTGTTTAATCTCCGCATTAACGAAGTCAGATACCCCCAACGGATATTCATATAATCTTGAAAAAACAGGTTCTCCCTGTGTTCGAATGGTTGCCACCGTTTTTATATTAAATGGTAAAGCTACTTTGGGGTCTGCAAATGAAGAGGCTCTTAGTTTAATCATTTTCTGAAATTTCTCTTTCATAGCAGGAGGAACATCTTCTTCATCTATTTCAATAAATTTCCACACATTGAAATAACCCTCAGAACATTAAAATATTTTCAAATTATGGTTTAATAGCATCAAAATCGGTTAAAGTGGTTAAAATGAAGAAAAAGGATTTTTCTCCAAAGAGATTGATTTTACATTTTGTATCGACAGAGGAGGATCCATGGATGGACTTAACCTGAAACGGACTTTGCACTGGGACAATGTGTTTTAATTCGGACAATGGTTTAATATAATTTTTGGATGCCCCAGTGTCTACGAGAATTTTTATTGCTTTCCCGTTTCAACTGTTTTGTAATGTACGGGAGGAAGGATGTCCCCCTAAAAAATTACAGGCCTCAATATCGGATTGTTCGTCCTCAAGGATTGTGACAACGTCCTCCGCTTTCGACTCATAATCCTCGTCACTGTCTGGCACAACCTGATTATGGTTCACATTGATAGGCAGTTGTTTGTTTAAACCGCGATGTAGATGGATCAATGTCCATTGGCTCCATGGGCTGAGTTTGATTTCGTCCCTGAAGTTTCGATTTTGAACTGGTGAACTGTCTGGAACTTTGGTTTCCCTTGCCAGCATAGTTCTGTTTTTTACTGAAATGTGGGTTTTTATTTTGACCCGTATTTGCTTGACCATTGTGATGGTACTGTGATTTCTTTGAATGTTCTTGGGAATTGTTAATTGAATTTTTATTTTTATCATCTGCAGCCTTTGCAAAGGTTACAGCGAAATTGGCATATTCGTTACTGGCTTCGGCCTCTTGTGCCATTGCAAGGGCAATTGGCAAAGTCTTGGGCCTTGCCGGTCATATCATGAGTCATCAACGTTTTGTTTGTTAGGAGGGTCAAAGTTTTTTCGACTTCGTCGTAATACTCTAAAAGGGACAATTCACCCTGTCTGGTGTTTTATCTGCGTACGTGAAGTCCAATCTTGCTATTATAGCATCAAAATTTAAAGCGGTATTATAGAATGAAAGTGTTGAACTTGCCATACCTTTGATTTTATTTCTGATTATTCCCACTGCTTGATAGTGTGCTGTACTGCCATTGTACGGACGGATGGAACATATTCTGCCTGACTACCACTAAATTCTGGAACTGATCTTACTATATCGAGTGGCTCCTTACACTCGATTCCTGGTACTACTTTCACCGTTTCATACACTGCCACTTCCGGTGTGGAGATTTTTAAATCATTAACCTGTCTGGTTAACAAACCTATTTTTTCATCTAACTGCTCTGTAAATTTTCTTTCTAGGTGTTCAGCTTGAACAACTAGAGCAGTTTTTACTGATTCATGCATTATATTAATTACTTCTTGCGCATTCATTTTTTCTGTTTTATTCTTTTTGCTTTCGGTATAAAAATTTAATCCCTCGCACAGCTCAGCTAACTCTTCGTCACTTGACATAAAAAACTTTTCACTATTACACTTTGTTAAGGCAAATTGAATTTATAACTAGAACTTTATTAAATTTTAAAAAAAAGGGAAAAAAGGAAATCAATAACAAAATTCCCACTTACATGAGATACATTGACTGCAATTCCTAAATATTTCTCCTAATTTAATTATAATAGAGTCCCCAGGTGTCAGTCGGGTTTTGGAGTGATGGGCGGGGATGACAATGTTTCGATGTTGTTTTGCTGCGACTTTAGTTCTCCTAATTTTTTTATTTATTTTTTCACAAAATTTTTTTCTTTTTCGATTATTATTATTCACACGCGCTATTTTTTTCGTGGATTCGCGTTTACTTTTCGAAGACTTTCGCCTACGAAGTGTCGATTTGTTTTATTTTACGCGTTGGGCGCCAGTTATTCTTTTAAGAATTTATTTATGGTTTATGTCTTTATTTGCGGCCAACTGGCCGACTTCAAATTACTATTACTAGAAACTAAACTTATAATAACTTATTAAGACCCAAGAAACCCACAGCTAATCCAAGAGAAGCTGAATCAGCGCCTCGTGCCATCCAGTTGGTAGCCGCGGTCAATACGCCTCAGCTGGAGGATCATATTTCGGTTGGCCGTGGGACCGACTAATTGCTGACGCGTTCACTTATGTATTGATTTGTTTGGCTGGTCATAACTTACATACATATGGATGTATGAATGAGATGTCACATCATTCGAATGCCCACATCTTCT
>JAECWJ010000019.1:0-18328 GCA_018150375.1 Drosophila sturtevanti | reverse complement strand
ATGAAACCTTCCGTAAAACAAACAGAGAGAGAATGAGACGAAAGCAGCATTAGGAGCGGGATAATTATAGGTTCATTATAATATTGCTATAAAGGTCATATTTTATTTTCTTCATTTTATTATTATTCATCCTCAATGTTTTCAATTTCAACAAATGATACGAGTGGCTTATGATAGCTAAAATATGATACAAATGCTTTGGTTTCGATGTTGTCAACATATCTTTGAAATACCGCGTCAATTGTTGTTTTTGATCGTGTTGTTGATTCAGTGCGATTGTTACACATTTTTAAACTGAATGTTGTATTGAGAAAGTCAATTAAAGGAATCGCTGTGTCCAATGCAAAATTTACGTTAAAATCGCCACTTAAAATCATTGGAACTTTATCGTAATCTTTTCTAAGTATCCGCGATACTTCTGGTGTATACTTTATTAAATTTTCATGAATGAATTCCGTGATGCTATTTATTGATTGATTCGGTGAAATATAAATTGCCACAATTAAAACTGTTTTTCCATTGCTCAATCTGGTTTCGCATGCACATATTTCTCCCACTTTAGAGAGCTGAACAGACAGTGATTCTAGTTGCTTTGCATTCATATCTATCTGTGGAGTTACAATACGAGCACCGTCATTTTGATTGTGGTATATTGCAACACCGCCTGCTCTCGTTTGTGGTCTTTTAAATTGAACTACAATATCAAAATTGGGAATGTCAAAAATGGTTTCATTATCCAACCAAGTCTCGGAGAGAATTAGAAAATTTGACGATGTTGCTACTTTGTCTAACTGCAGATCGTGTACATGAGCGCGCAAACTTTGGCAATTAAATGTAAATAATGACAACCCTTCCCTAGCTGTTATAAAATCACTTAATAACGTTCCAATTGTTTCAGGTCGATTGAGATGTAGCCTTTGAAATTCATATTGCAACTCAATTGTAGATACTGTTCCTCTTCGGCCATGAAATATATATATATACATATGTATACAAAAGCGTACTTATGTATACATATGTATATGCATGCACACTTGCCGGCCGAAAATGTACATACATACATATACATCATATGTGTGTACGCATGCGTTTAAATTAAATTCTGCTGGCGTCGACAAGCAAAGACCAGCCGACGGTGCCCGAACTATCCAATATCGTCGCCGAAACACTTCGGCTACCAAAAAGAATTGAGCAAACACAAATAAGGAACGCTATATAACTCTGTTCTATCTCATTCTCTCGCAGGCTATAAGATCTATATGTATGTCTCTTTTTAGTGTCGCTTTTTCGTTTCGTCGAGTCTCAAATCACTCCCAACGATTCAAAAGAAGTTTTCACTTCAAAAATAAAATAAAAGAGAAAAACAACTAATATTTTCAGCATTTCATGACACTATATATATATAAAAAAATTTTTTATTAATTATCATATATATCATTAAAAAAATAAGCAAACATTCAAATAAATAATCCAAATAAATGATTCAAATAAATAATTCAAAATGAAAAAAAAAAAAACAATATACACATAAATATATATATAATAATAAATTAGAAAATAACTTCACTAAGTTACGTTATTTTTCTAAAGAGGGGGGATGTAGCATGTTCTATGCTCAATAATATTACAAACATATTGTAGCAGTTTGTTGCAATATTTATGTGCGCAACATTCAAGTACATCGGCCTCTTAAGTAATCTGACCACCCATGAGTGCATGGTGCTGGACAATTGCTTAGTCGGCAAATATAACATGCGCGGCCGCTTGGGCTAAAAATGTAATATGATACATCCTCACTCTCCCGCTGCGGCGGCATATAAATATACATACTTATGCTTATGTAAACATTTAGACATTCTTACATACATAAGTTTATACATAAGCATACCGCTCCTCTGCCGGCTTCACTGGCAGCGCAGTTACGCGGTCTTAGCTATAGTTAAGAATTGTAACAGAATTAAAGATTATTAATAAAACTGACTTTAAACGAGAAGGAACAAATTGTGTTTTCTACAAGAATTATTTAAAAGGAAAATATCAAAGTGGAACGTTTTACTTTCTCACATCAAGATGAAACGTTTTACTTTTCACAATCTTACCTGATGATAAAAAATCATTGATGTAATCAATAATTATCCTGTCCCTACGGACGCAAACAGCGCTAGAAGATTCGTTGCTTTTTGCAATTATTATAGACGTTTTATAAAAAGCTTTGCCGAATATTCACGGCACATAACAAGATTATGTAAAAAGAATGTCCCATTTGATTGGTCAAAGGAATGTGAAGAGGCATTCCAGTACCTAAAAATCAACTCGTTCAACCAAATCTATTGCAGTACCCAGATTTTAGCAGAGAATTTTGCATAATCACAGATGCAAGCAAACAAGCATGTGGAGCAGTTTTAACTCAAAACTATAATGGACTCCAACTCCCAGTTGCATATGCATCAAGAGCATTCACTAAAGGTGAAAGCAATAAGAGTACTACAGAACAAGAACTAGCAGTAATACATTGGGCAATAACACATTTTCGACCATATATATATGGCAAACACTTTACAGTTAAAACTGATCACAGACCTTTAACATATTTATTTTCTATGGTAAACCCAAGTTCAAAACTAACCCGCATGCGACTCGAATTAGAAGAGTATGATTTTACAGTAGAGTATCTGAGAGGTAAGGATAATTTCGTGGCAGATGCCCTGTCAAGGATAACAATATCCGACTTAATTGACATGAATAGAAAAGTCCTGAAAGTCACTAAGTAGACAAAATAAATTCTGCGCAGAAAATAAACAAGAGCTATTGCCAAGGCAAAGTCTCGAAAAAGCTTCTAAGCCCAACGTATACGAAGTCATTACAAATGACGAGGTACGCAAAGTAGTTTGCGATTTATACTCCAATGGAATTCTCGACTTAGGTCAGTTTTTTCCAAAGGCTTGAAAGGCAAGCCGGTGTATCTCAAATCAGCCAACTAAAAGTGGCACCGAGCGAAAAGATCTTTGAATCAATTTCAATAGATACTTTTAAAAATATGGGCAATAAAAATTTAAAATCATTAAGAGCAGCGCTACTCAAGCCGGTGACCCTCATCCAAGATGATGAAGAAAAAGAAGCTATATTGTCTACATTCTATGACGATCCAATTCAAGAAGGTCATACAGGTATAAATAAAACGATATCAAAAATAAAGAGACAATATTATTGGAAAAACATGACTAAACATGTCAAAAATGCCTGACGTCGAAAACGACAAGACACACAAGATTACCTATGATAATAACTGAAACTCCACAATATGCTTTTGACAGTGATAGTAGACACAATTGGTCCACTACCACGTTCGGAAAATGGAAATGAATACGCAATTACTCTTGTATGTGATTTAACAAAGTATTTAGTAGCAATTCCCGTTGCAAATAAGAGTGCAACAACTGTCGCAAAAGCAATATTCGAATCTTTTATTCTGAAATACGGTCCAATGAAGACGTTCATTACGGACATGGGAACAGAGTATAAAAATTCCATTATAAATGACTTGTGCAAATATCTAAAAATAGACAACATAACGTCTACAGCACACCACCACCAGACATTAGGTACCGTTGAAAGAAGTCATAGGACATTCAATGAGTACATTCGTTCATACATTTCAGTAGATAAAACTGATTGGGACATATGGTTACAGTATTTCGTGTATTGTTTTAACACAACACCATCAGTAACACATAATTATTGTCCATATGAACTAGTATTTGGTAGACAAAACAATTTACCAATACAATTTAATAGCGTAAATAATATAGAACCTATATATAATATAGACGACTATTCAAAAGAAGTTAAGTTTAGATTAGAAAACGCGTATAAGAGAGCTCGAATACTTTTAGAGAAAAATAAAATTAAGCAAAAAGAAATAATTGATAGGAAAGTATTAGATTTTAAAATAGAAATAGGAGACCAGGTTTATCTAAAGAATGAAACAGGTCATAAATTAGAACCTTCTTACGTAGGACCATTTGAGGTCATTAGCATAGAAAAAAATAATAATATAATTATAAAGAATAGCAAAAATAAAAAACAGATAGTACATAAAGATAGGTTAAAAATTTAATTTACCTAATATACCCGAAACTTAAAAAAGAGTTAACAAATCAAAATATATATAACAACGAAATTCCCTTTTATCTATATAATAAAAAAAAAAAACGAAAGTAAAAAAAAAAAAAAGCAAAGAGAAAAATTTTATTTATAATAGAATTTTTATATAATAATAAGCTAACTTAAAATGAAAACAATATAGAACAAAATTTTATTTCAGTTCGTGATAAAGACAATAAGGAAACACAGTTTTTATACAAAAGACACAAAACATTCAAAAAAAAAGAACACAACCAAATAACTACACTTATATATTTGAGCACTAACATATAACATAAGAAACAAAATAATAACTACATAACATATTATTACGTTATTTCTCTAAAAGGGGAAGTGTAGTATGTTATATGGCAAACAAGCATATGCCCACCGTATTGTAGTGTATACAATATGTAAAGTGGTCATATGCCCAAATTTAATAATAGAGTATCAAGCGCATAAACATAGAGACACTTTGTCGTTTTGTTTACATAATATAACCGCCGTCAAGTGCCGCATATATGATCAGCCACTTATATGTGGACTGGCCCGCAGCGTGAGAACTGCAGTGTAAGCACTATGACGTTCTGACCATTCGGTACCAAGCGCATGTATATGCCTTCTGCACATATATACATATTTAACAATATATACAAATACATATGGCATGCTATATACTCCCGTTCTGCCGCTGCTTTGAGCGACAGAACTCAAACTTAGTTATATACTAAAAACTCTTAGGCTAAGCAACAGAACATTTTATAAAATAAATTCAGTTCGGTGAATACCGACAAATCGAAAAGAACTCATTATTTTATTGACGAGGAACAATTAACTTTACAATACAATGCCTGCAGCAAAAAGGAGCCTTTGTTGAAAATTTCATCTGTAGCTATTTTGGTCTCGGAGGAGAAGCTGTTGATCCAGACAGACGGACAGACGGACATGGTCATATCGACTCGTCTATTCATGCTGATCAAGAATACAATGGTGGACAAAAGTATTTTGACTTCACATTGCCAAATCTAAAATAGATTTTTTCTGGTAACTGAGAAGAGTTACCGTATCTTTTGGTTTTTTAATAGAGAAGAAGTATTAAAGCTTAAAAGAAACTAAAAGATTGCACTGGTAACGGTAAAAAGTACATTTCAGTATTTATTTGCGGTGAAGAACATGGTTTCATGGCTGGACAAAAGTATTTTGACATTGCTTTTCACATTGATTTTCGTTGATGCGCTTGCGGTAGGGAACACGTGTTTCATTTTTTTAAGTGTATGTTTTGCATGTTTGGTGATTTCTTTTGTTGAAGCATTAAGTGAACTCATTAGAAATGAAATGGTCACAAAGTATAATGCAGGTATTTCAGTAGATTGCCTTAGCAAATTACACAAAGTGCCAAAACAAACTATTACCAAATTAAGACCCGAACGGGAAGACCACGCAAGACGAAGCATATAGAAGATCGTATAATATTGCGAAAATTCAAGGAAAATGTGCTAATTACACCACAAGCAGCGTCGATTGCACTTAGTGAACAGTTCAATAAGTCAATTAGTAGGAAAACTGTAGAAAGACGTCTGAAGGAGGCTAATTTTTCAACCTACATAGCTCGTCCGATTCCCTTAATTTCTGACAAAAATAAGCTCAGAAGGTTAACATTCGCCAAAACCTACCTAGAGAAGCCACAATCATTTTGGGAACAAGTTTTGTGGACCGATGAAAGCTCTTTTGAGTATCATGGGTCAAAAAGGAAAGTTTATTGCAGATTGCCAATGAATATTCGCAAAAAAATGAGGCCTGTGTGCGAACGGGTACCGCATGGCGGAGAATCAGTTATGTTCTGGGGTTACGTATGCTTCAATGGCGTTGGCGATTTGCTAGCAATTGAAGGAACAGTGAATAAGGATAAATACTTGCGTGTTCTGAATGACCACGCATTCACATCCGCTGACCGGCTCATTGGACAATCATTTGTGTTGCAACACGACAACGCTCAATGCTACAAAGTCCATATTATAACAAGGTTTTTGAGCGATGTTAAAGTGAATGCATTGGATTGGCCACCTCAAAGCCCTGATTTGAACGTAATAGAGAATTTGTGGGCTTATATTAAAAGAAAACGGAGCTCCGACTTAACTAGAACGCGTGAGGAGACGATTTCTGAAGTGCAAGGACTCTGGCAGGAAGTTTCCTTGGAAACGACAAAAAACTTGGTCAAATCAGTACCTGCACGGTTACAAAAGGTCATTGATGCCAAAGGAGGGTTTACTTTTTTTTAATCTACGTTTTTTTCATCAATATTTACTTTTTCTTAACTTTTCTTCAAATGAAATGTCAAAATACTTTTGGCCATCCACATTTATGAAATATAGATTTCTTTTTTAAACTTTCAACTAAAGAAATAAAATTTGTTGTTTTTTGAAAATAAAGTGAAACACTGATTTTAGTAAGGCTTTTGATTCTATTAATCATGCGCTTCTTCTTCTTAAGTTAAGTTATATTGGCTTTCCAAGCCCTTTACTTGGTTGGATTCGAGAATGTCTGACAAAGAGAACTCAAAAGGTTCTTTTCAAGTCCTCATATTCTAGGTCCATCCATGTGACTTCGGGAGTGCCTCAGGGCAGTCATCTGGGACCTTTGCTTTTCACATTATTCATAAACGATCTTCCCTCAGTCATAAATCACTCTCGAGTCTTTATGTATGCGGATGACGTTAAGATTTGTCTTAGTTTTAAAGACATGGCCTCCCCATTTCGGTTGCAATCTGACCTTCACAACTTCGAGTCTTGGTGTGGACTTAACTTGCTTCTTAATGTAGTGTATTAACTTTTTTCAGAAATACTCCACAGATTGTGACATATTTTCTTAATAATAGTCCTTTTTTTTAGCACTTTGTCAACATTTACAGCAAATTTAAGAATTGACCGAAAAACTGGTATTTCGGCACGTGCCTACAGACGCTAACCCAGCAGACTTGGTGGACGGCGCAGATGTGGACGCCATTATCAATTCCATCAGGTTTAGCGAATCCAGCTTTCTTGCTTTAAAACCAATTAGCTGGCCAAGTGTTCAGCAAGTTGAGCTGTCAATAGAAGTTCAAACCTCTGAAAACAAAAAGACGGTAGCGGTTTTCACAGCTGTCCAGGTTAATATAACCCCTTTTAAGGAATTGGTAAATCGAAAATCTAGCTTTCCAAAACTCATTCGAATAATAGCACATGTCACACATTTCAAAAGAGCAACATTAAGTTTCGTGACTTGCGGCTGCTACACAAGTCGCAGTTTGCACGACTCTTCGTGCCACACTTTCCTTTAAAAAATTATCATGCAGGAGCTAAAGTATTAATTGGACTCCTTCGACAGCAAGTTTAGCTGATAAATGCTCGCCAAGTATGCACAGAAACTATTCGCAACTATTTCGTAACAAACCCAAATTGTTGAATCAATTTGTAGCGGATCCACTGGCGGATCGGCAGAGAGAATGACGACCATTTAGAGTATGTGGGGTTGATTTCTATGGTCCATTCTGTGCTTCGCTTCAAAGGCTGTTCACCTTGAACTTGTTGCTCAGAACTCACCTATTAGACGTGGAAACAATATTTTTAAAGAGCAGGAGCCGTTTAACGGGGCCGGTACCTTAGAGGAGCACAAGAAGGATTAGAATAATATAATAATATAATATAAAAACATATATTGTAGCTTGAAGCGATGTTGCATATGAATGTCAAGCATGAATTATCCTCCAATTTAGAGTAAGTCATTGTAATTAGCTATTGAGTTTTTCTACCGATCCTGGAAAAACCTTCAGGATTTTTCACTGCCGTTTACGAGTATAGTGCATAGGTGCCTGTAGAAGAGCAAAAAAAAAATGATTATCAATAAATTTTTTATCCCATTTGGTAAGTCTCTTACAAGTAATTTTTATACCATGTATAACTTTTACTCTTAGGGTAAAAGAGTATATTAAAGTCGCTAAAATGTATGTAACAGGCAGAAGGAAACATTTGCAAACCCATAAAGTATATATATATTTGATCAGCATCAATAGCCGAGTCGATATAGCCACGTCCATCTGACAGTCTGTTTGTCCGTCTATCCGTCCGTCCGTCCGTATGAACACCTAGATCTCTGACACTATAGGATCTAGAGCAATGAAATTTGGTGTCAACATCCGTCTAGTGTCTACGCAGATCAAGTTTGTTCCAAATTTTTGCCACGCCCACTTCCGATAACTTGGATTGTATTGAACTTATCATATTTCTTTTTCGAATTTTATCGAAAATTTATATTTAATTAATGGGGATTTCAAAGGAGTATAATTATATGAAATATCTTTTATATGTACAGGGTATATTCATTTTCTAATTGTTTTTGATTTTCGATAAAATGTGCGCATTCGGTTCAGACACCCAAACTACAACTGCTCTTGGGTCGGACTTAGTAAATGTTGGAACGCCTTATAGACGCAAGAAGTACGAGAAGTCTCAGGTATAAAAATTTTCCAAGAAATGCAAAGTGGGTTGCGTAAGCATCAATATAAAAAGAGCGGGAATACGTCAAATATGAAAAACCAAATTATATGAAGGCAAATCGCAAAAACTTGACAAATTTATTGACTGCACGGAAGAAGAGGTTATTTAGAAAATTGATTTCATTGATATATGACGGTAATTATTATCTCACTCACTTTCTGGCATCATGTAAAAGTAGAATTAGTAGCTGTATACCAAATGCGGTTGGGATGCCTCTAAAAATAAAAAATAAAATTCTCACAAGTACTGTTTTCAACAAAACAAATGTTGTCCGAGGAACCACTGATCTTTCCTGTTTTTCTATACTTCATAGTTGTCGCATCCGACTTATTCTTAGACTTGATCAGGATATTCGATCAATGAACATGAATTTCTTGTATATATCACTTAAAATACAAAAATATAAATATAAAGTATTTATATACTACTACATATATGTACGTTAACACATAAAGTTCTACGACACTAAGAACTTGAGTACTAAGTTCTTGCGCAAGAAGTTCAATGACAGGTTGACCTTACAGCTCCAATTACGCTCACTGTAAGGTAGAAGACACAAGAACTTTAATACACCAACCACAGCAACAGCTAGACTGTGGGAATGTCCAACACCACCAACCTAAAATTATATCATGCGGTCTACTATCAGCTCTCATTGATTCTAAACCAGATCAGTGTTCAAGAGTTGGCACCTTATTGGGACATTGACTCAGAGCTATCGCTAGGTACTTTTGTAGGTAAACTAAACGGTAATTGACCTACATTGTTGGTAATTAAAGAACCGCGAGATCTTAGCCATGCTTTGCATCTACGCGAGTTGGTAGAGAATCAAGCACAAAGAAATGCATTTCCAAATTTTAGACAGGTGCCCCCACCACTGCGAGTTAGGTAGTACTTCACTACCACCAGCAAGTTCGTGTCCCAAAAACCTGAGTCTAAGACCCTAGCAGCCAACTGGCGAGCCTTCAAACCAAACGGGAAACCCCGTTAACAACTGAAAACATCGTGACCCTACTCTTCATTCCGCCAAACCAATATACGCCCCACATGCCATACCTCAGGATCAGTATGGAAAACTTATACCTCCACCAGCTCGTCCGATAGCTTACAAACCAGAACCAAGGAATACCCCTAGTATGATTCCGTAAAAAACTTTAATGAGTTAATAGATGTCAGAAATAATGTGTTGACCTTGATCGGCAGTAACAAGCTTCGCGTTGCCCAACTCACTACTCAATATTAAGATTAGAATGGAACACATGACCAATACCCAAACCGAACATATAAACTTACTTGCGCAAAAACAAGCTAATTTCTGCGAACAAACCCGGACGAAAAATTGACTTACACTACTGGAGTAAGAGGAGAAATCAGAACATCATCGGATACTCCGGTGTACAGCAGACATTACCACTACCCACCGGCACTAAAGCTCATGGTAGAAAAACAAATGGAACAGCTTCTACAGGATGGCATCATCCGATCTTCGCGGCGACCTTATAACGCACCTGTCTGGATAGTACAAAAAAAAAAGAGAAAAACTTCAGAGAAGTAATAGACTACAGGAAACTAAATTCCGTAACCATTTCGGATAGATACCCTATCCCCGAAAACGGAAACTGCCTTAAGATAAAATGCTTCACAATGTACCATGCCTTTATGAAAGAATACAGAGATAAAGGGCGTATATCGTTCTGCAACTCAACTACACCAGATCTGCGCTACTACATTCCTCATCAGTACGTTCTGAGACCTGAAAGTATCTCAAACAAATTGGAAGTAGTTTTCGACGCATCAAGTAAGACGTTAACTTCTATGTATTTCACGAAATGACACATTAATGGGTGGTGATACTATTCAGAGGGAGCTATATCTCACATTAATGAACTTTCGACTTTATAGATATGCCGATGATATGACAGCAATATTACTAAGATGTACAGAGAAGTCGCTCTTGCAAAAGAAGACCAAAATTTTCAAATCCTTTGTCCTGTCATCAGGTGACAGAAGTATTAGAGTCTGCGGGATTTAGTTTAGCTAAATGGGCATCAAACCAGCCAGTTTTATTACCTAAAAATGATTCGGAGAGAACTCTAAAGTTCGCCGAAATACACCCCATGAAGACTCTAGGGATGCGTTGGGCTCCTCAAGACGACATTTTTCGCTATGGGTTAGAAGTTGATAGTTTTGCATCGATTAAACCTACACAGCGCAAC
This sequence comes from Drosophila sturtevanti, assembly GCA_018150375.1. Taxonomy (NCBI): domain Eukaryota; kingdom Metazoa; phylum Arthropoda; class Insecta; order Diptera; family Drosophilidae; genus Drosophila; species Drosophila sturtevanti. The sequence goes on along the minus strand of JAECWJ010000019.1, from coordinate 7,437 downwards.
ATTTTATCAATAACCTCAACCTTTTCGATCCCCTCAGTTTGCTCTGTCCCGTTATAACCAATGTAAAAATTAAAAAATGTGGCCCATTACATAAGCTTCACAAAATATCTTCTCCAAGATTTGTATGTCTTGCCGACTACGAGGCAGTGCAAATTCATGGATTTGCAGACGCCTCTGAGCGTCCTTACGACTGTTGTATATACGTACGCACGACTTCTATTGATTCGCAGGAACTAACCGCTAAGTCCAAAGCCGCTCTATTAAAGAACATTTGTTTAGCTTAAGCTTTGGCAACACATAGCACCAACGTTAGTGAAATTCAAAATCGAAAGTGTCCATTTATGGTATGACTCTAAAGTAATTTTATACTGGCTTAAACGAGACTAGAAATTACTTTGTCAACATTTACAGCAAATTTAAGAATTACTTTAGAGTCATATGTAAATGGACACTTTCGATTTTGAATTTCACTAACGTTGGTGCTATGTGTTGCCCAAGCTTAAGCTAAACAAATGTTCATGCCTCGAGCCGAGGAATGGATTTTGTCCTTAATAGAGCGGCTCTGGACTTAGCGGTTAGTTGCTGCGAATCAATAAAGTCGTGCGTACGTATATACAACAGTCGTAAAGACGCTCCAGAGGCGTCTGCAAATCCATAATTTGCACTGCCTCGTAGTCGGCAAGACATACAAATCTTGGAGTAGATATTTTGTGAAGCTTGTAATGGGCCACATTTTTTAATTTTACATTGGTTATAGCGGGACAAGTGGGGGATCAGAAAGGTTGAGGTTATTGATAAAATGTTGCGCTGTGTAGGTTTAATCGATGCAAAACTATCAACTTCTAACCCATAGCGAAAATATCGTCTTGAGGATCCCAACGCATCCTAAGTCTTCATAGGGTGTATTTCGGCGAACTTTAAGTTCTCTCGAATCATTTTTAGGTAAAAAATCTGGGTGGTTTGATGCCCACTTAACAAATTTAAATCCCGCAGACTCTAATACTTCTGTCACCTGATGACAGATTTCTTCGGACAAAGTTTGAGAATTTTGGTCTTCTTTTGCAAAGAGCGACTTCTCTGTATATCTTAGTAATTTTGCTGTCATATCATCGGCATATCTATAAAGTCGAAAGTTCATTGTAGATATAGCTCCTCTGAATAGTATCACCACCCATTAATGTCATTTCGTGAAATACATAGATGTTAACGTCTTACTTGATGCGTCAGAAAACTTCTTCAATTTGTTTGAGATGCTTTCAGGTATCCAGAACGTACTGATGAGGAATATAGTAGCGCAGATCTGGGGTGTAGCCAGGTTGCAGGCGATATACGCCCTTTATCTCTGTATTCTTTCATAAAGGCATGGTACATTGTGAAGCATTTTATCTTAAGGCAGTTTCCGTTTTCGGGGATGGGGGTATCTATCGAAATGGTTACGAATTTAGTTTCCTGTGATCTATTACTTCTGTGAAGTTTTTCTCTTTTTTTATACTATCAGACAGGTGCGTTATAAGGTCGCCGCGAAGATCGGATGATGCCATCCTGTAGAAGCTGTTCCATTTGTTTTTCTATGAGCTTTAGTGCCGGTGGGTGATGGTAATGTCTGCTGGTACCGGGTATTCCGTATTCTGATTTCTCTTGCTCCGGTAGTGTCGTCTGGCCACTAGATCCATGTTTGTTCGCCTTTGTTTTTGCAAGTAGTTATCTTCATTTGAGTATTGATCATGTGTTCATTCTAATGTAATATTGGTGGTGGCTCTTTGCTGAAAGATTGTAGCTGCTATCAAAGGTCGGCACTCTGAGCGTCTATTAACTCATTAAGATTTTTACAGATCATACTGAAACAGTTCTGGTTTGCTCTTTATCGGGGATATGGATTTTCCTACTGATCTGAGCTGGCATGTATGTATTGTTTGGCCTTGAAAACAGAGAGAGAGTCACGATGTTTTCAGTTGTTAACGGGGTTTCCATTTGAACTTTGAAAACTCTCACCAGATTGGCAAGTCTTAGACTCAGGTTTTGGACACTGCGACAATGATGAAATTTACCTGCTGCGTGATGTGTTCTGTCTAAAGGGCTGAATCTCCATTCTTTGTGTTTGTTGCTCTGCCAACTCGCGTGAATGCAAGCAGCAGCGATCTCGCGTGCTAATTACCAAGCAATGTGGGTCAAATTACCGTTTAGTTTACCTACAAGGTACCACAGCGATAACTCTGAGTCAATGTCCCAATAAGTGTCGGCTCTTGGCTGCTGATCTGATTTTAGAAACGTGAGAGCGATGTGGCGACTCATGATAATTTTAGATTGGTGATTGGACATTCCCACAGTCACAACGTTGCTGTGTTGATGTGATAAAGTTCTTGGTCTTCACGAGTGGCGTATTGGGCTGCCAGGTGGCTTGTCGTGAGCTGTGCTGTGATGTCGTAGAGAACATGTGGGTAACATTCTACATATGGCAGCAATGTATATAAATACTTTATATTTATATTTTTGTATTTTAATTGATATATACAGAAGTGTGTTCGTGATCGAATATCTGAGTTGAAAAGTCAGTAATGAAAAACGGGAAAGATCATTGATTTCTCAACATTTGTTTTGGTTGAAAACTTGTGCTATTGAGAATTTTGACACACATTTTTAGAGGCATCCCAACACCTGCATTTTATTAACTCACAGCATTCTGTGATGCCAGAGAGTGGTGAGATCAGTACCGTCATATATCAATGAAATCAATTTTCTGCCTCTTCATCGGCAATCCGATCAAGTGTCGAGTTTTATATTTGGTTTTTCGCGTTGTATTCCGCTTCTTTTATATTGAACCTTACACTGCATTTCTTGGAAAGAACCACATACCTGAAGACTTCTCGTACTTCTCGTCTATATGCAAGTGACTCAAGAAACAGTTATGAGCTGATCAATCTGAGCTCGAATATCACGTTATCGAAAATCAAAAAACAATTGAAAATGTATACCACAATACATATAAGATATTTTGTAAATCAAACTCCTTTGAAAATCTAATTAAATGAAATTTTCCATGAAATTCAGAAGTATGATAAGGATTCAATACAATCAGTTATCGGGAAGTAGACGTGGCAAAAGAATTTGACTTGATCTGCATGGGCACTAGTTGCCGCCAGTTTGTTGCTCTAGATCTATGAGTGTCGAGAGATCTGGGATCATCTGGACATTTCTTAGTGGACACCTGAAGATGGACGACTATATCGGCTCGTATTGATGCTGATCAAATATATGTATACCAAATGTTCTACTCTTGGTATATACTCTTTTACCCTAAGAGCAAAAGTTATACATATTATAAAATGCTATCAGGAACGCAAATGGATATAAAGTATTGATAATCATTTTTTGCTTTACAGTACACCTATGCACTATACTCGTAGACGGCAGTGGCTTTCAGAATGTTGAAAACTCAGTGTAATTACATTGACTTACTCTGGGATTGGAGGTAATTCATGCTTGACATTCATATGCAGCATCACTCAAGCTACAATATATGTTTTGCTTATAATTATATTATTCTAATCACTCTTATGCTCTGATCAACTCTGCTCTTTTAAAAATGTGTTTCCGTCCTAATAGGCCTGAGCAACAAGTTCAAGGTGGCTCAGCCTTTTGAAAACGAGAAGCTGGGAATGGACCAATGAAATCCTTCCGCTACTCTAAATGGTCGTCGTCCGCCGATGGATCCCTTACAATTGATTCAGCAATTTGAGTTTGTTACAACAGTTGCCAGTAGTTGCGCTGGCGGCGTTTATCGGCCCCAAACGCGTCGAAAAAATCAGTGCCCAGCTCCTGTGATAATTTTAAAAGAAGTGTGGCACGAAAGTCGTGCAAACTGCGACTGATAACGGCCACGTCCGCAAACTTGTGTTGCTCTTTTGAAATGTGTGTTTATGTTATTATTCGAATGAGTTTTGAAAGCTAATTTTCGATTTACCAATTTCACTTTTAAGAAAGGGTTATCTAGCCTGGACAGCTCTGTCTGTTTTCAGAGGTTGAACTTTCTGTTGACAGCTCAACTGCTGAACATGGCCAGCTAATTGGTTGCAAAAACGGCTTTGTTCTTAGATAGGCAATAGCAGTCCACATCTGCCTCCCACCAGTCTGGGTTATCTGTTTGCAGCAAAATATAGTGCGGTCAGTCTTTTAAATTTGCTGAAATGTTGACAAAGTGCTTGAAGGATTTGTGTAAGAAGGTATGTCTGTTCTGTGGATGTTTCTGAAAAGGGATAATACACTTGCGATGGAGAAGCTGATTCAAGTCCCACGCAAGACTCGAGATTATGTGATTATCTGTGAAATTGAAATTTTTTTATGTTTTAAAACAAGACAAAAAATCGTCATCACGCCTGCTCAAAGACTCGTGATTTATGACGAGAAGATCATTTATGAAATGTCTAAAGTAAGGTCCCGAATATTGCCACGAGGCTGCCCCGAGTCATGATGGGCCTAGAAATATGAGTGAGCCTTTAATTCTCTTTGTCCGAATTCAGCTCAACCTGTAAAGGAGCTTGAAGCCAATATATAGCAACCCCAGAAGAAGCACATGATTAATAGAATCAAAAGCAAGTGGATTTGTTTCACCCCATTTTCAAAAACAACAAATTTATTTCTTTGGATGAAAATCATATTTCATAAATGTGGATTTTTAATTTGTTTTGACATTTCATTGAAAGAAAAGGAGATTAAATGAAATGATGATGAAAAAAACGTAGGTCAAAAAAGTAAACTCTCGCTTTGGCATCAATTAATTTTTATAATATCCTCAAAGTACTGTTTGACAGAGATTTTTGTCGTTTCCAAGGAAACTTCCTGTAAATCCCCCTTTCGAGTAAATATTCTCACCTCAGATCAGACAGAATCGGGCCTCCTTTTCTTTTGAATATGAAGCCACAGAATTCTCTATTACGTTCAAATCAGGCACAGCTGGCCAATCGAATGCATTCACTCTTTATCGCTCAAAAGCCTTGTTATAATATGGACTTTTCTGGCATTGTGCTCGTTGTCCTGTTTCTGCACATTTGTCCAATGAGCGCCGATCAGCTCCAGATCAACAATGGGAAATGGTCGTCCTCCTATTTAAGTATTCATTTTTTTTTTTTTTTTTTTTTGCTGAAGCATAAAAGAACATAACTGATTATTTTATTTTTACTCCTGTCTCGCACACAGTCATTTTTAAGCAGAACATTGGCAATCTACAATAAACTTTCCCTTTTGACCCATGACTTTCAAAAGCGGTTTCTTTTTTTTTTTTTTTTTTTATGATTGTGATAGGTAGGTTTTGCAACTAATTCTAACCTTCTGAGGCTTATTTTTGTCGAAATTAAATATGTAGGTTGAAAATTAACCTCCCTGAGCAATCTTTCTACAGTTTTCCTTTTTTTTGACTTGTTAGCTGTTCACTAAGTGCAATCATTGCTGCTTGTGGTGTAATTAGCACATTTTCCTTGAATTTTCTCGGAGTCCCCTTCTATATCTTTCGTCTTGCGTGAAGTCTTGCCGTTCGAATTTTAATTTGGTAATGGACTGTTTTGGCTTGCTTTGTGTAATTTTCCAAGGGATTCTACTGAAATACAGCATTATGCACTTTGTGACCATTTCATTTGCAATGAGTTCGCTCAATTCTATTTTAAAAGAAATCACCAAACATTTTTACATAAAATGAAACACCATCTACCTTGCTTTTCAACGAAAATCGATGTGAAAGCTGTCATCAAAAAAAAAATCAAGGCGTGAAACCATGTTCTTCCCGCAATAATGCTGAAAATGTACTTTTACCGTTGCGGTGTTAACGATCAGTTTCTTTTAAGCTTTAAACTGCCCGATACTGATAACTTTTCTCCGTCACCCGAAAAATCTGTTTGGAGCCCCGGCAATGTGAAAGTCAAGGTGCATTTTTCACCATTCCATGATGTGATCATCATGCTAGACGAGTCGCCTTGCATGTCCCTTTGTCCGTGCCCAATGGCTGAATCAACCGCTTCTCTCCGGGAGCAAAATATACGGATGAAATTTTCAGTAATGCTTTTTTGCTGCGACTTTGTTACGTAAATTAATTGTTCCTCGTCTCAATAAAGTAATAAGTTCTTTCGATTTGTCGCTATTCACCGAACTGGAATTTATTTTATAAAATGTTGTTCTATTAAAAAATTTTAGTCTTTAAAAGTTTGAGTTCTGTCACTCAGCTTCCATATTACAAGGCAGTATAGCATGTATATATTTGTATATATTGTTAAATGTCTTTAATATATGTGCAGAAGGGATATGTGCATCTTCGACGAATGTCAGAACGTCATAGTGCTACACTACATTCTCAGTCCAAACCTGTTAGTGGCTGATCATATCTGGCCCCTGTGACAGCCTGATGCTATTAATATTTTTCTCCATGGCTATGCCCTTGATTCTATTATTGGGATTTAGGGCATATGACCACTTTACTTGATGTATACACTTTACAATGCAGTAAATATAATCTTGTTCATATAACATACTACCAGCTCCCCTTTCGAGAAATAACGTAATAATATGTTATGTAGTTATTATTTTGTTTCTTATGTTATATGTTGAATCCTTTTTAAAAGCAGGAATGTAGTTATTTGGTTGTGTTTATGTTTTATTTTTTTTTTATAACAAGAATATAAGCTTTTTGTGTTTCAACATCACAGGCACTGAAATAAAGTATAATTCTATATATTTTTCATTTTAAATTAACTATTGTATCTCAAAAATTCTATTATAAATGAAGATTTTTCTAACTGCTTTTTTTTTTACTTTGTTTTCCCCATTATAGATTTTTGCCCCCTCGTTGATATATATTTTGATTTGAACTCTTTTTAAGTTTCATTCATAATAGGTAAATTAAATTGCCAACCTATCTTTTTTTTATGTACTATCTTGTTTTTATTTTGCTTATTCTTTTATAATTATATTATTTTTTTTTTCTATGCCCAATGACACTCAAATGATCCTGCATCAAGAAGGATACAATTGCTCGACCTGTTTCATTCTTTAGACAAACCTGGTCTCCTATTTTACATAAAATCAATACTTTCCTATCAGTCAACTTTTGCTTATTTATTTTCTCTAAAGAAGTATTCAGCTCTCTTATACGCGTTTTCTAATCTAACTTAACTTCTTTTGAATAGTCGTCTATAATACTATATAGATTCTATATTATTTACGCTGATAGAAATTGTTAATCAATATTTTATCTACCAAATACTTTTAATTCATATGGAACAATATATATTGTTACTGATGAGTTGTGTTAAAACAATACGCAAACTCACTGTAACCATTGTCCCAATCCGTACATCTACCGAAATGTTTGAACGAATGTACTCATTGAGTGTCCTATGATTTCTTTCAACGTGATTTAATATCTGATTTTGATGTGCTATTAGCGCGTTATGT